>MJUU01036922.1:3646-20870 GCA_002080025.1 Modiolus philippinarum | reverse complement strand
TGTTAAAATTGACATCATGGGGCCTCTTGTTTGCACCAAGACCAATATCGAAAATCCGAAAGCTTATTGCGCATCTGCAGACTATATGCAACAATTCTACAACAAAATTAAATCCCTAAATCCAAAAATGTAGGAGGAGTTTGAGTCACAAGAAAAGTGTGACGGACGGACGGACGGACGGACGGACAGACGGAGGGTATAACATTATCCCCGAACTTTCTTCGAAAGTGCGGGGATAATTAAGCTCCTGCATAAGTTTCATGAAATTCTGATCAGTGGTTTACGAGTAGTGGATACCATGTGGTCACCATATCTAAAATGACAGTCCAAAAGATGTCAAAAATCTGGAAAAAGGGGAATTATTGGAAAACAAAAAGCATAGTGCACATCTACGATATCGTCGCTGGGCTTCCAATATGTCATATATGCAATTTTGCAACTTTTCAGTAGAAGCAAAAATAGGTTTAATTTTTTTATTTTCCATACTTTCTGTGTGAAAAACCAAATCAAGTATACATTCACGATACAGATGCCAGCACAATATCACTTGGACCGCTAAGTCTAATTATGAAGCCAGAAACTGACATACGACATTTTAACCCTTAAAATTAGTGCCAAGCTGACCACATACAACATTTTGTAGTTTCTGACTGAATCATTTATAAACCCATTGAAAGAAATTAACATTTGTATTATGCCGATATGCAGAATTCAGGACTTAAAACGATACACAGTTGGAAAATGAGTAAGTTACAAAGTGGACGAAGCGAAGAAGAACGGTTGAAGATCTATGGACGAAGTAACGTCAGTTCATCACAAAATCCAACCCCATCCCCCTCCCAACCATAATTTGATGTCTACATTAAAATCGCCGTAATTATATCTTAAGGATATACCGCTGAAAAAGACCCCTTCCTGCAGAAGGCTGGTGCTAGTGTTTAAATAAATACCCAAGTTACTGTAAATTGAGTTTCTGCAGACAGCCTTTTCGATATCAGGGGCTTGGCTTCAGGTCAGCATATCATGTACAAATATTATGTAGCATTTATTGGAAAATATATCTCTAAATACTAGATGGGGTTTAGTATTATAGAGATATTTTTTAAAAGATACATAATACAGGTTTGCGCCTGTCCTAAAATCGGAAATTTATTAAGCCTTTGTGTGTCTTGTCTTTTTTCTAGTTGGTTCACTTTATGTCTATGGGAGTCTAGGATGATGTTTATTTCGCTGAACTTGATTACTCTTTATTTAGGGGCCAACTCCGACCTGCCGTTGGGTGTGGGGTTTCCTCACCGTTCATTGAAGATCTTATGGTGACTTTGAGTTGTTGTTACTCCCCTTTGGCTCGTTGTCTCTTTGACACATTCCCCGTTTCCCCTCTTTTTCCTATAATTCGTATATATGTACATAGCATGCCAGCTTAACGTCAAGCCCCTGTGATTTCGACAATTTATGTCTCTTCGGTGCAGATCGATCATGTATGTGAGACAGATATGCTGACCGTGCGTTCGACCGTCAAGGACATACGAACTAACGATCCGACTAACNCAGATTCTGCATTTACCCTTATCTGCATGTGTTTAAACCTAAAATAGAAGACAACAGATTATGTATTAACCCTTACCTGCATGTGTTTAAACCTACAATACATGTAGAAAGCTGAAAATCCTACATTTACCCTAATCTGCATGCGTTGAAACATAAAATATAAAATTCTACATTTACCCTAATCTGCATGTTTTTAACCTACTATAGAAAGCTACAGATTCTGCATTTACCCTTATCTGCATGTGTTTAAACCTACAATAGAAAGCTGAAAATATTCCTTTTAACTATGTCAAAATGTCTTTGTAATGTGTATTGTGCTATTTGAATGTTATATTGTTATATGTGATTTAGTTAATAAAATATGTTTATACCAAAGCTGAAAATTCTACAATTATCCTTATCTACATGTGCTTATTTGCATGTGTTTAAACCTACATTAGAAAGCTGCAGATATTGCATTTACCCTTATCTGCATGTGTTTAAATCTACAATAAAAAGCTGAAAAATTCTACATTTACCCTTATCTGCATGTGTTTAAACCTACAATAGAAAGCTACAGATTCTCAATTTACCCTTATCTGCATGTGTTTAAACCTACAATAGAAAGCTGAAAATTCTACATTTACTCTTATCTGCATGTGTTTAATTTTACAATAGAAAGCTACAGATTCTGCATTTACCCTTTTCTGCATGAGTTTAAACCTACAATAGAAAGCTGAAAATTCTACATTTACCCTTATCTGCATGTGTTTAAACCTACAATAGAAAGCTGAAAATTCTACATTTAACCTTATTTGCATGTGTTTAAACCTATAATAGAAAGCTGCAGATATTTCATTTACTCTTATCTGTATGTGTTTAACCTACAATAGAAAGCAACAAATTCTGCATTTACCCTTATCTGCATGTGTTTAAATCTACAATAAAAAGATGAAAAATTCTACATTTACCCTTATCTGCATGTGTTTAAACCTACAATAGAAAGCTACAGATTCTCAATTTACCCTTATCTGCATGTGTTTAAACCTACAATAGAAAGCTGAAAATTCTACATTTACTCTTATCTGCATGTGTTTAATTTTACAATAGAAAGCTACAGATTCTGCATTTACCCTTTTCTGCATGTGTTTAAACCTACAATAGAAAGCTTCAAATTCTACATTTACCCTTATCTGTATGTGTTTAAACCTACAATAAAAAGAAGCAAATTCTGCATTTACACTTATCTGCATGTGCTTAAACCTACAATAGAAGGTTGAAGATTCTGTATTTACCTTTTAATATATCTGCATGTGTTTAAACCTACAATAGAGAGCTGCAGATTCTGAATTTACATGTGTTTATACCTTCAATCCAGAGCTGCAGATTCTGCAAATACCATTACCCACATGTGTTTAAACCTACAATAGAAAGCAACATATTCTGAATTTATTTTTATCTGCATGTGTTAAAACCTACAATAGAAAGCAATAGATTCTGCATTTACCCTTATCTGCATGTTTTAAACCCACAATAGAAATCTGCAAAATCTGTATTTACCATTATCTGCACATGTTTAAACCTACATTAGAAAGCTGTAAATTCTGCATTTACCCTTATCTGCATGTGTTTAAACCAAAAACAAATATTTAAAAGTCACACATTTAAGAAATACAGTACATTATTTGAATGTCCAGGGGGCTTCAAATATAGATTTGATGGTTAAAAATATAGTTCAACACGGCAGGTGTCTTATAAGAAGCAGGAGATGCTTACTCTACAGATGCACCTGATCTCACCCATGGTTTTTTATTGGGTCCGTGTTGTTCATTTTTGTATATGTGTTTGTCTTCATTTTCTTTTCTGTGCCATGCTCATGTTATGTCTTTCTTTCTTTCTTTTTCCGACGTTGCCGTTGTCCTTGAATTGTTCTTTTTAGACTGACGGTTCTCACTTACTTTACATCTTTACATAAGACAACTAATTCAAAATTGATACCTGCCACCCATTCAAATAACGAACTGTTATTGCAATTAAAATGTGATCAAACAATTTTGTGTATTGGGCCTTACAAGGTTAATTAATTGGTTCTCAGGCAATATTTCATTGAAAATGATGAGGGAGGTAATTTTTATCTCTTTATTTGCCAAAAAATAGATGAAGCAGCTTTTTACATTGTAAAAACCACAAAAAATGTAGTGAGGGAGATGACTTTTTATTTTATTGAAATGGCAAAAAATAGGGTCAATGCGGGGCTTTTATCAAGCCTCAAACAAAATGAGGAAGGGCATGAAAACCAACTAGATATCAGTGAGATGGTATCAATCTCTGTGGGCCCACTGCAAAATGTGACTTAGAGGTCAAAGGTCAAAGTCAAGGGTCACCTACCATGCTACCCAACACGTCATCTTGTAGTGATCTATTCCCATGCCAAATATAAAAAGCCTATCTCAAACGAGAAAAAGGATATAGCTCGGAAACAACTTTGTCATTGAAAAAGCATGAATATGACCCTGAGGTAAAAGGTCAAGGTCAAGGATCACTAGCCAAGGTACCCAACACGTTTTGAGGTGATCTATCCACATGCAAAATATCAAAAGCCTATCTCAAACAAAAAAAAACTTAAAGCCAGGACAAGACTTTGTCATTGAAAAGGCATGAATGTGACCCTGACGTCAAAGGTCACCGACCAAGGTAGCGACACTGCTTTGAGATGATCTTTCCACATGCCTTATATCAAAGGCCTATCTCAAACGAGAAAAAAGATAAAGCCCAGACACGACTTTGTCAAGTAAAAGCATGAATGTGACCTTGAGGTCAAAGGTTAAGGGTCACCAACCAGGGTACGCGACACGTCACCTTACGGTGATCTGTCCATGTACCAAATATTATAAGCCCATCTCAAAAGAGAAAAAAAAAATAGCCAGGACAGGGTTTTGTCATTAAAAGAAAGCATGAATGTGACCCTGAGGTCAAAGGTCAAGGGTCACCAACCAAGGTACAGACACATAGCCTTGAGGTGATATATAAACATGCCAAATATCAAAAGCCTATCTCAAATGAGAAAAAAAGATGTAGCCCAGACACGATTTTGTCATTAAAAAAGCATGAATGTGACCCTGAGGTCAAAGGTCAAGGGTCACAAGCAAAGTTGCATGACACGGTCACCTTGAAATATCAAAATATCAAATATCAAATATCAAAAGCCTATCTCAAATGAGAAAAAAGTTATAGCCAGGACACAACTTTGTCATTGTAAAAGCATTGAAAAAGCATGAATATGACCCTGAGGTCAAAGGTCAAGGGTCACAAGCCAAGTTGCGTGACACGTTGCCTTATAGTGATCTATCCACATAGTGATCTATCCACATGTCAAATATCAAAAGCCTACTATCTCAAATGATAAAAAAGTTATAGCCCGGACACGACTTCGTCATTGTAAAAGCATTGAAAAAGCATGAATAAGACTCCGAGGTCAAAAGTCAAGGTCAAGGGTCACCAGCAAGGTAAGCGACATGTCACCTTGAAGTGATATATCCATATGCCAAATATCAAAAGTCTATCTCAAAAGAGAAAAAAAGATATAGCCCGGACACGACTTTGTCATTGAAAAAGCATGAATGTGACCCTGAGGTCATAAGTCAAGGGTCACCAACCAAGGTACGCAACATGTCGTCTTGAGGTGATCTATCCACATGCCAAATATCAAAAGCCTATCTCAAAAGAGAAAAAATTTATAGCCTGGACATGATTGTTTTGGACGGACGGACTGACAGACAGACTGATTACTATAGGGTGCCTGCCACTTTTGTGGTTGGGTCCTAATAAATTAATTTTTCATGGTCTTATTTGCATTTAAGGTAGTCATAAATGGACAAAGGGATCAGACTTGATAGGGGACCTTCTTTGTCCGAGGCACATAGATACATTAATTGACTGTCAGCTTTGCCCAATCAAATGATCTTTTACATAAATGTTGCATAATCATATACATTTGTATCTGTGTTTGAAAGACAGATGGACCTTCTTCACTATTGTTGTATTGAGCAGTTATGTTCTTCAAGACGGCAGTACATATTATTTCAAACAAGTTGATGCTCTGAAGATGTCTGGAGGCAAAAAAAAAATTCCAAACAAAATTCAACAACATATTAGATCCTCAATAGCTTATACAAGTAAAATGGAAATCATTTTTATGCCCCCGCAACAATAAATCGGGGTGCATATTGTTTTACCCCTGTCCGTCCGTCCGAGGGGGGTACATGGTTTGTCCGTGCAACTCCTCCTACAGTTTTTATGCTAGGAAGTTTTTATTTTGCAGATCCTTTGTAAATATATTGAAGATGTGCAGGTCATAAGGATTTTGATTTTGGTGCATTTTTGTCAAAAATATGCATTGTTGAACTTAGTCATTTTTTTTTGCGATTTAGTAATAGAGGGTACATAGTTTGTCCGTGCAACTCCTCCTACAGTTTTGATGCTGGGAAGTTTTTATTTTGCAGATAATTTGTACTTATATTGAAGATGTGCATGTGGAAAGGATTTTGATTTCAATGCATTTTTGGATAATATGCATTGTTGAATTTAGTCATTTTTTGGGTGAATTATTAATAGATGGTACACAGATTGTCCGCACAACTTCTCCTACAGTTTTAATGCTAATAAGCTTTTATTTTGCAGTTTATTTGTACGTGTATTGAAGATATGTATGTGGTATATATTTTGATTTCGGTTAAATTTTTTGGTGATTAAGTAATAGAGGGTACATAGTTTATCTGGACAACTCCTATAGTAACAAGTGTTTAGCGGGGGCATCATATGTGTCTTACAGACACAAATATTACTAAGAAATCCCTATTTGATTCAATCTTGCACAAGGGCATGTCATCCTCTAGTTTAAGTTATTTCAGAAAAAATGCAGGGTTTGAAAGGCCTTTCTGGGATTCATACATGGTCATGTTGATATGAATAAGAGCAAATTTACAAAAAAAACACAACACAATGGTTTTTAATGAATATATTGCAATAGTTTTTTATGCCAAAATAATGGAGCCTGTGAAGTTGGTTGAACAAGTGAAAAAGATGATGACCAACATCTCTGAGGTACATACTTTACATAATATAATTCAGAATTTATATTTTGATGTTGGAGGTTCAGAAAGAACTTGTTTGCTACTCACTGTCTGTGCCGGTGTAAGCCTGCATGCCTTGCCAATGGGAGACCCAGACCCAATCTGTACACTGAATACTGCAGTTGTCCAGTTCTCACCATGTAGCAAGGTATGCTTGTGGAGTTGGTCTTACATCTATGAGAACTCACACTAAGCTGGCAACTGACAGCCTTTTTATTATCAAGAACTAAACTTTTCTAATACTTATCTTTCTTACCTAAAATTTCCTTCCATTTCTTTTTTCTTGAAGACAAAATTTACCACAGGTGACATGAATATTTTATTCATAATGGTAGCTATGATAAAGAATGAAATGACTCCTACTGGTCCCAGATAACTGGTACTGAAAAATAAAATGGTGCCTTACATATTAAACACAGTGATTAAATTTCAAAACAATACTGGCTGCTGATTTAAAAATAATTGACAAACTAGAATATACAATATACTTCTTTTTTTTATTAGGAAATAAAGTCAATGAAAATAAAACAATTATTGGTACTTAACAATATAAGATTTGAATTATAAATAAAAGAGTGAGTCTTTGTAGCAAATACTCATTTTGATTACTGTAGAGTTGTATATATTATAGGGATGACAACTTGATAGAAACACTATAACAGGTTATTCGGAAAATCTTTTGACAGATTAACCAGTTAACCCATGTATAAAGAAATATTGAATGTTTTCCAGATTGGATGAATTAATTCAATTTGTTCATTTCTTTTATACAAATGACAAACACTAGAAATATACTACACGATTTTTAAAACCTTATTTATCTTGTCCCTGGCTACCTCAGTATAGCTACACAAAGATTTTTGTTTATTACTAAAGTAATTAATAAATCAACTGTTCTGTAAACAATTTGTCAATTATTTGGTCTTATCAGTGAAAACATTAATACATCAATGTCCAATTGTACAAATGATAGTATCAAACTGAAATAATTTTTTACTTCGAGAACTCGAATTATGAATTTGCTAACTGGTTACAGCCTTTTTAACCGATTAATCTAGTAACCAGTTAATCGTTGCCATCCCTAATATTTTGTTATTCATACATGTGATAGGTCTCTTGAGCCAATGCAGGATATAGCCTTGATTTTCAGGGAGATTAGCCATTTTTTCAGGTAAAATCAGGGAGATTTTTTTATCGCCATATTTCAAACTTATAATATATATACTGCCAGGGATTGAGCTAGGATCTTGACACCATTAGTCACTTTGATTATCAATTTCGCAGGGCAATGTGTACTATGAAGATTTTATTTTTATGATTTATAATTATGTATTTGTTTGTTTTTTTTTCTTTTGCTTAAAATATACACATTGCTATTAATGTATTCCATGTTACATTATGTTGATATCTAATTTGATAGAACAATTGATATATTTTTATTATCAGTCAACCAAATTGCATTTAAATTTCTATATCTTAGGTTTACTTTCTATAAATAAGTAATTTTTAAAAAATTATTTTGCAAAAAATCAAACAAATGTTGTTTACAAACACTTTTTCAGCTTAAAGAGTGATAAAATAAAAAATTCTGCTATATTGATTCAGCAAATTTCAGCAAAAGTTCAATTCTAAAAAATAAATTGATGGAAATGAAAAGACAATTTTTAAGGGAAATAACCCAAATCTAAAAAATAAAAATCAGTGTATTCAAGTGGAAAGTTTGACCTATTAATGAAAATTTGCTGAAAGAAAGATTTTCATGTTCAAAGAATTAATAATTTAAAACAACTGATAGTTAATTGCTATACAGGTAAGCAGGTTTTTTCTGATTGACCGGCAATTAGTGATACCATGCCATAAACAAATCACTGACGGCATTTGTTTACAACTGACCTAATCCTTTAATTACACAGGCACTTGTTTCATAAAAAAATTCCAGTCCCTCCCTCTCTTCTTCCACAAGGTAAGCAACTATGGTTTTTACCAGCCCCACTTCAACTCGATTTTGGCTGGTTATTTCTTATCCCTTCGATATCTGGATTGCACCGTTTGATTCCTGATACATTTTTCTGTACAACTATGTCAAAAACACCTACCTTTGGGTGCCCCTTTCCTTCCAATGCACATAAATATTCATTGAATTTGGCCTTGCCCCATTTTCAGTACAAAAACAGTTTACATCAACTTCCTGTTGGGCAGAAGTGAATGGTAAATACATTTCCTCCTTACAGGAGAGTTCCTCCTCCTCACAGGAGAGTTCAGTGTTGTTTGGTGCTGATTGGTCAGTTTATGACTGACTTGTGTGGTCGTTTGCCTGAGATGGTAATTGATCAAAACTAAGTTTTCTTAAATTTTTGAATGAATGCTTAAAAATGGAACAAATGTCCCAATAAAAAATTAAAAAATAAATAAAGTTCATGGAACAGTCCATCTATATTTCTCATCAACTAGAAAAAAAATTATTTTAGTCACCTCTGCCAACAGGAAGTGGGTGTAAACTGTTTTTGTACTGAAAATGGGGCAAGGCCAAATTCAATGAATATTTATGTGTATTGGAAGGGAAGGGGCACCTAGAGGTAGGTGTTTTTGACATAGTTGTACAGAAAAATATATCAGAAATCAAACGGTGCAATCCAGATATCGAAGGGATAAGAAATAACCAGCCAAAATCGAGTTGAAGTGGGCTGGTAAAAACCATAGTTGCTTACCTTGTGGAAGAAAAGAGGGAGGGACTGGAATTTTTTTATGAAACAAGTGCCTGTATTTAATTAGCATTACAGGTGTAATTAAAGTGTCAGTTTGGACAATTAGATTACAGTGATAAAGATTATAAGCGTCATGTGACTATAGACTAGTTATGTCACTTAGGAATTTTCCTAAATGGCGATTTTGAACACATTTTTTTTTATTTTGGCTGGAAGCCGATTTTTCGGGAGATATTACTGGATTTCCGGGAGCTTAAAGAAGCCCTTGAAAATCCGGAAGATTTCCATGCTCCTGTCGGGAGATCACATGTATGGTTATTTCTTTTGTCTCCATACCTAGATATATAGTTATAAGCATAAATATGATGATAAATTAATGTGTGATGTTAACAGCTATTAATAGTGTCAAACTCTCTAATCTATATGTCTATGTTCAAACACATTCAATACATTTTCTTACAACTATAAACTTCTTAATTTCATGTGAAATAAGACAGTTGGTCTTGACAGATGTAATCATATATCATGGGGATCTGAGTAGGAATACTACAAGTATATAAATTTAATATTACCTTTGTACAGATTTATATAAATAATATCCTATGGTAAATGGTGAAATTATAATTGGAACAAATATTGTGCTGAGGTAGTAACAAAATCTCTCTACATCTTGTGTAATTCTCTGATCTCTGAAATACATCAAAGAGTACAATGTAAATACAGGTAACAAAAATAGTAATAGTACATGATACCCCGCCATGTTTCACAAAATTTCAAAGTTTAAAGAGGCAAAATTATACTTGACCTGTGTTTTATGGTAAACAACTTACATCTATATAGAGTATGTCATTTCATTCACAAATTATAAGCAGGAAACCCTGAAATTTGTAAAATTTCAAAGTTTCAAGGGGAATCACTCCAGAACTCCTTGGACCTCTGAACGAAAAATCATTCCTGGTCTGAGTTTTGTGGTAAACAAGTTACATACCAAGTTTAAAGACCTTATGTTATTTCATTCACAAGTTATCAGTCGGAAACCGTCAGGGGACCGACAGACGGATGGACAGAAAGACAGGCAGACACACCACTGAGGGTATCACATAATACCTCGTCACTACATGTGGTAGGGTATAAAAAGAGCTGCATTGCTCACCTGCACCATGGCTGGACCATGTGAGCTTTGAGCCAAGTGATGACAAAAGCTCTTTCTAAGCCAGGTGAGCTAAAAAAATAAATTTTTTAGCAGGAAATATCAAAACAAGCTGCTTTTTCTGCTTAATGAAAATAATGCAATTTGAAAATATACAACATGTACAAGTGAAGAGATAAAACAAAGAAACAACACTTCTGTAGTGGTTCTTCATCTTCAAGTTCATGAAGTTTTATAACAGACATATTTAGCATGTATGAAAATTGTAGATTGTTAAATATATGCTTTTGTTTTATCTTAAGGATGTAGTAAGGTCAAATAAAGAAAATCTACAATTTGGAATTGATACCAAAAATAGAAAGACAACAGTCCATTCACCAATTGAAATGAAGTTCCCATATTTGATTATGTGATTTAAAAACTTGGGTAAAGGGAAGCAACTCTAAAAGGGACATACTAGAAGGGTTTCCAAATGCAAAATTATTTTCTTGTACAGTTTCCAAACTTAGTCTCTTGTTAAATAAGTAAAAATACTTTTACCTTTTATTTAATCTATTTGTTTTGTGTCACATCTCAATAGATTTCAAATGCCAGGGTGCCAATTTATAAGGGTTTCTTCAGTAAATGTGACGACTTGTCCAGAGTCCCCTGATCTTGATTAAGCGAAAAAAATTTTAAAGAACGGAAACAAAGTTCGCATTAAATTGGGATAACAACTATTGATTAAGGAACAAATTAAGCTAAAATTATTGATAAGTTATGGGCCTTGTTCTCCAGATATTTCATGTTTAAAACATAGGTATTCAATGATTACAGAGTTCTCCTCGTTATGGCACATTATCACAGTAACCTAATTTTACCTGGATGATGACCTACCATCAGAGTTGCATGCTTAAGCAAGTTACATGATCCTTCCATGTACAGTGACTGAGATCTGAACTTGTCCAAAAACTTGAATGTAAATCATTCATGCATAAAATATAAGTCAAAGTGACCTACTTCTGCCTGGATGCTGATGTACCATCAGAGATGCATGCCTATGCAAGGTTACATTATCCTACCATGAATAGGAACTGAGAATTAAAATTGTCCAAAAACTTAAATGTAAATCATTCAAGCAGAAAATATAGGTCAAAGTGACCTAATTTTGCCTGAATGCTGATCTATCATCAGAGATGCATGCATATGCAAGGTTACATGATCCTAACATGTATAGTGACTGATAACTCGTCCGAAAAATAGGATATAAATCAATCAAGCAAAAAATAAAGGTCAAAGTGACCTAATTTTGCCTGGATGCTGATCTACCATCAGAGTGGCATGCATATGCAAGGTTACATGATCCTACCATGTATAGTTACTGAGAACTAAAATTGTCCGAAAACTTGAATGTAAATGAATCAAGTGGAAAATATAAGTCAAAGTGACCTAATTTTGCCTGGATGCTTATCTATTATCAGAGATGCATGCATATGCAAGGTTACATGATCCTCACATCCATAGTGACTGATATCTGAACTTGTCCAAAAAACCAGGATGTAAATCAATCAAGAGAAAAATATAGGTCAAATTGACCTAATTTTGCCTGGATGCTAATTTACCTTCAGAGATGCATTCATATGCAAGGTTACATGATCCTTCCATGTATAGTGACTGATATCTGAACTCATCCGAAAACGTGAATGTTATTCAATCAAGCGTAAAATATAGGTCAACGTGACCTAATTTTGCCTGGATGCTGACCCACCATCAGAGTTGCATGCATAAGCAAAGGTTACACGAACCTACCATGAATAGTGACTGAGATCTGATCTCGTCTGAAAAATAGGATATAAAAAAAATCAACCAAAAAATACAGGTCAAAGTGACCTAATTTTGCCTGGATGCTGATCTACCATCAGAGTGGCATGCATATGCAAGGTTACATGATCCTACCATGTATAGTTACTGAGATCTGAACTTGTCCAAAAACTTGAATGTAAATCAATCAAGCATAAAATATATGTCAAAGTGACCTGATTTTGTCTGGATGCTGACGCACCATCACAGTTTAATGAATATGCAAGATTACATGATCCTACCATATATAGTTACTGAGAACTAAAATTGTCCGAAAACTTGAATGTAAATCAATCAAGCGGAAAATATAAGTCAAAGTGACCTACTTCTGCCTGGATGCTGATCTACCTTCAGAGATGCATTCATATGCAAGGTTACATGATTCTACCATGTATAGTGACTGATATCTGAACTCATCCGAAAACTTGAATGTTATTCAATCAAGCGTAAAATATAGGTCAACGTGACCTAATTTTGCCTGGATGCTGACCCATCATCAGAGTTGCATGCATAAGCAAATGTTACATGAACCTACCATGAATAGTGACTGAGATCTGAACTCGTCTGAAAACTTGAATGTATATCAATCAAGCATAAAATATAGGTCAATGTGACCTAATTTTGCCTGGATGCTGACCCACCATCAAAGTTGCATGCATATGCAAGGTTACATGATCCTACCATGTTTAGTGACTGATATCTGAACTTGTTTGAAAACTTGAATGTAAATCAATCAAGCATAAAATATAGGTAAAACTGACCTAATTTTGCCTGGATGCTGACCAACTATCAGAGTTGCATGCATATGCAAGGTTACATGATCTACCATGTATAGTTACTGAGATCTGGACTTGTCATAAAACTTGAATGTAAATCAATCAAGCGTAAAATATAGGCCAAAGTGACCTAATTTTGCCTGGATGCTGATCTACCTTTCAGAGATGCTTGCATATGCAAGGTTACATGATCCTTCCATGTACAGTGACAGAGATCTGAACTTGATCAAAAATTTGAATGTTAATCAATCAAGCTTACAATATACGTCAGCGAGACTAAAATCTTGGAGGGTGTCAGTAAACCCAAGATGCATCTGCATGCAAAGTTTGATGACTCTACCATATTTGCAAAGATATATGCCAAAATACAGATGTGGATGCTGACGTAGATCCAGACGCAATGGGGTACTCCAATTGTCCCCTAAACTTTGTTGAGGCTAAGAAAAAATGGCTGGAAAAGGCTTTCTCTGACCTTAACCTGACTTGAACATTGAGAATTATTGGTTTCCTTTCATATACAAAAAAAAATTGATGGGTGGTCCATGGAACACTTGTGTCGCCTGCACTACAGAAGAGCCATTTTTGGCCAAGTGAACCTCTAAAATCTGTAAAACAAAATTGTAAGTACCGGTATCAGGTGCACAATTAAATCAAGTGATCAACAAATTTTGAAAGGTTGGTTGGAATATGACTTATAGTTTTGAAAGAATACCATATTAACAAACTAAATTAACAAATGAGCTATTTTGGCTCAATGAACCTCAAAAATCTTTTAAATCAAAATATTACGTATCAGATGCACAACAACACCAGGTGAAAAACATATCCTGAAAGTTTGGTTGGAATTGGACTAGCAGTTTTAAAGGAGTTGTGGATTCAAAACCGACAGACTCACAAATGAGCAATTTTGGCTCAGTGAACCTCTAAAATCTGTAAAATAAAAATTCCCAGTATCAGGTGCACAACTACACTAAGTGAACAACATATCCTGAAAGTTTGGTTGGAATTGGACAAGTAGTTTTGAAGGAGTTGGAGATTCAACAAGTGTGGACCCAAATTGATGTCTCGCCCGTCCCTACTTGGTCGCAAACCTGATGTGAAAACTCACACTGCCTAAATCTGAAAACTTAACATGTTCGCTAGATTGTGAAATTAGATTAACTGACAAAAACAATACAGCAGACTGTCATGTATCACCCAAAACCAAAATGCAAAATATCAGTAACCTACTGATAGATACTGAGAAACCAAACATGTTCACTAGACCGTGAACATGAGGTCAAGGGCTCAAACAAAATAGCAGGCTGTCATCTTCCATCTAAGATAAACCCACATACCAAATATTATTGACCTTACATTAATAAATACTAGGAAACTTAACATGATCACTATACCATGAAATTGAGGTCAAGGACAAAAGCCATATAGCAGACAGTCATGTACTACCTAAGACCAAGACATATAAAATATCATTGACCTACAACTTATAGTTACTGAGAAAATGACCTAATCATAAAAACTTAACATGCTCACTAGACCATGAAATTGAGGTCAAGGACAAAAGCCATGTGACTGACTGTCATGTACTAACCAAGAAAAACCTACATACCATATATCATTGACCTACCACTTATAGTTACTGAGAAACCAAACTAAGCACAAAAATTTAACATATTCACTGAACTGTGAAATTTAGGTCAAAGACAAAAGCCATATAGCAGACTGTCATGTACTACTCAAGACCAACCTACATACCATATATCATTGACCTATCACTTATAGTTACTGAGAAAATGACCTAATCACAAAAACTTAACATGCTCACTAGACCGTGAAATTGAGGTCAAGGACAAAAGCCATATGACAGACTGACATTTACTACCTAAGACCAACCTACATACTATATATCAATGACCTACCACTTATAGTTACTGAGAAACTAAACTAAGCACAAAAATTTAACATGTTCATTGGACTGTGAAATTGAGATCACAAACAAAAGCCATATAGCAGACTGTCATGTACTATTCAAGACCAACCTATATACCAAATATCATTGACCTACCACTTATAGTTACTAAGAAAGTGACCTAATCACAAAAACTTAACATGAAAGTTTACGCCACCGTCGCCGCAGTCATATTTTGTACGCATATGTCTCGCTTTCCGCGCATTTCGTCGCGGGGGAGACAAAACCCGACAGACAACACAGGTCGACGACGATGTAAGACAACGGATAGTAATCTCTATGTGTTAACTCTGCTTACAGCAGGTGACACAAAAAACTACAAATATAAAGTAAAATAGACAATGTTATCAAATTTTGTTTAATGGCCTTTCACGAGATACCAAAGCCTATAATGGCAAGAAAATGGGGTGTTATAGGGCAAAAATATTTATCCATGAATCAAAGGATAAAACCTGTGAAATCTGAAAACTTTTGCACATTCTTCAATAAAGGGCTATGCCGAGCGCAGCATGATACGACCGCAGCATGTCGACCACTGAAATTTAACAAGTGTTAATTATAATGAATGTGGACACCGTAATTTGCTGGACACAATCAGGACATTGACATATTAAAATAAAAGATTTTACATATTTCTAAAAATTGCAATTTGGGCCCCTTTAATCCTTTAAAGCTCGAAATCAGTAAGAGGTATCCCAAATCCGTTGGCATACCACTGAAAGCTTACAACTAGAGAAATCCAAAGAAAAAAATTCCATTGAAATCCGATGAAAAATAAAAATTTCAGGTAATCAGCTTATTTCCAATTTTGGCCCCGTAGGGCCGTCATATCTTGGAAAGAAAACAAGTACCAAAAAATCTGTAGATGCAGTGTTTCTTAATTTTTCAAATGGAATCCATTGCAAAAAACTGCATCAAAATTGGACTAAAAATAAAAAAAATATAATTTTTGAAATTTGCCCCTTTTGGGCCTCCTTTATCTCATGAACTGCACATGCTATGTGAAATCCATTGGCATGTAGAAGATTGGAAATTTCCTAAGGAGTTCACTGAAAGAAACCTCATCAAAATCCAATAAATAATAAAGATTCTACAGCCACATATGTGAAAACACCCAATTTACCCCTTTTTGGCCCCTTTTTTTAAAAATGGGTGGGGCCATAATGACCAAAAATGATCCAAGCCTTCCTTTTGTGCTAAGGATCATTGTGTTAAAATTTCATAAGGATTGTTTAACTGGAACTCAAGTTATTGACAAAAACAAAAGTGTCTACAGACGACAACGACGACGACAACGACAACGACGACAGCACCATACCATTATACGACCTCAAAAATTTTTGCGGTCGTATAAAAACCTCACCTTACTACA
Organism: Modiolus philippinarum; assembly: GCA_002080025.1. Lineage (NCBI taxonomy): Eukaryota > Metazoa > Mollusca > Bivalvia > Mytilida > Modiolidae > Modiolus > Modiolus philippinarum. The sequence goes on along the minus strand of MJUU01036922.1, from coordinate 4,397 downwards.
TCCTTAATGTAGTACATAAAGAATACAATAATTTATGAAATCTGATCACAGTACTATGTCAAATATTTTATCATTGTTTGATGATCATCTGGTTATTGAACCAAAAATCATCTGCTAATAAAGAAGGGAAACATTTTTAAAGATAGGTAATGATCACTTTAGACATTGAACTAAAAAGACAATTCATGGAAAAATATAATATGTGACATACTTTTACTTATTGTTTAAATTTGATATTGTTACAAAGATGAATAATCCATTGATCAGTCATTGTTTCATTTAAAAAAGTCCATCATAATAATGTATGATTTCAGTAGTTTTTGATACAGCAGTTGTGTGTCAGTGGACTTTAAAATCATATTCAGCATGTAAAAAGGTCAAGTTCAAGAATATGTTAACTGTGGTTGTTTCTTTTTGAACTATCCACATGGAGATTAAGGTGCTAGACTGAAAAAGACTCATGAAAACGCTGATTTCCTGTAACATAATTATAACACAGGAATCGACACCAGGGTGCACAAGCTGAGTTGCAACTTCATCATGTGACTAAGTTTCATTTGAATCAAATGTGGACATTTGAGAGTATTTGTCCAGGACCCACATTTGAGCAATCATCCACAAACCAATTTTTTCTGCGAATGTCAATCTATCTGCAGTGACTATGACCTTGACCTTTGACCTACTTTCTCAAAAACCTATACGGTTTCTCTACTTGAACTCAACAATATATACCAAAGTGTTTTGTCACTGT
>MJUU01036921.1:51357-61640 GCA_002080025.1 Modiolus philippinarum | reverse complement strand
AGCTGTCGTTTCCGACAACATCTAGTTTATATTTTTGTTAAACTTAAATTGTTTCATAAAATATTTTTAATTTCCATTTAATTACTTTTTGTGTATAAAACATTTTAAACGTAATACAGCAAAGATTTTTGTTTTATACCAAAATATAGATTTGATTGAAGATATAAATTATCCAAGAAAAAAAAGAAGTCTAAAATACTTGGAAATAATTATTTTACTTTATCTCATTATAATTTACTTTTGCATTTTTAAAAAATATAAAAAAAAAATCTTTCAATTTACTCAAAAAAGAAAATTAATAAAAAAAAATAAATAGATATGTGTTTACTTTAAAAATCTGATCAATTAAATCATTTCATCCATGAAGATGGTCATCGCAGATGTGTAAAAATTTATTTAAAAGTAAAATGTTTATAAGTCCTTAAAAACCTTTCCATTTCCTGTTATAAAACTTCAGGTGTACGGGCGATGCACGATGGGGCGGATTGGCATATCAATGGGGCGGGAAAATGTGTAACAATGGGGCGGAAAAATATGTATCAATGGGGCGGATTCACCGGTTTCCAAAATGGCTGAAATTACCTTTAAATCAGTTAGAATTTAAAATAAGTTATTAAATGTATTGCAAAAAACATTGACATTTAGTAAAATTTTACAGTAGTGTAAAAGTGCAGTCTCGAGATTAAAATCGAGATACCGTATTTTCATCAAGTCTGCTCTCGCTGTTTTTTTTTTTTTTTTTTTATTNTGCTCCAAAATTTCAGAAAGCCACCTTGTACAATCCAAGTCATTTCTTGACTTTGCTTTACACCTTTTTTCTGTTTAAGGTACATCGCCAAGAAATTTGGTCACATTTCCAAATAGAATCTTGTCGGAATGAATAGCCATCAACAGAGACATTTAAACAAATTAAATTTATTATTTATTTTCAAAAAATCTAGTTTTATAAATTATTATTTCAGTTGCAAATATTTCCAATAAGAACGTGTTTTTTTTGTAAATAACCCCCTTACAAATACAGATTTTTTCGCCCCATTGATACAAAATTTTTCCGCCCCATTGAAAATTTACAGGTATAAAAAATCCGCCCCATTGATATGCGGCCAGGTGTACATATAAATTTACCTGTAGATCACCTGATTCAGACCTGTGCAATCAACAGACACCACTGACCAGGCATTTTATGGCCCTGTTAATTATCTCTGGGGTCATAAACAAATCATCAGCAAAATGCTGAGCCAGGCTCAGCATTCAGAGTATGCTCAGCATTTATCAGTGAATGCTGGAAGCTGTACTGTAGTTCCCCTGTAGTCAGCTTTAGAGATGTTTCTCTTGGATTTAAACGAGCTGCTGACTAAATTTTGCCTCAAACTTTTACCTTTTCGAAATGCTGAAATAGGTGTGGATTCAACGATCTCGGCCATTTCAGTGTCTGCAAGGACAATGGATTTGAAATTCTTCAAGAGGATGTTCCGGATGGCAACATTGTGCGGATAGTAGTCAAGCACCAGAGGAACACGGTCACCATTTGTCTTGTTGAATTTAGGTCCCAGTGTATTGGTCCTGTTTTGTTAAGAGACTGAGTCCAGAGCCCTGTCAAGAACGGGACTTGGGTACTGTCGTCTTAAGAAGAAAGAGTACATTGTCTCACATTGGACCCTGAAATCAGTATCATCACTGCAGAGGCGACGAAGTCTCAAAAATTGAGACTTCGGGATGGCATTTTTGCAGGACAAGGGATGACATGAATTGTAGTTGAGATAACAATGCGCATCAGTGGGTTTATAAAACACTGAAGTACTGATGGCATTGTCCTGAAAGTTATATCGAGGAAAGAAAGCTCAGAATCGCTGATGGTAAAGGTATATTTGATGGCGGGATGATAGGAGGATACGAAATCAATAAATGATTTCAATTCTTGCTCCGAATCTGTTGAAGCCCCAAAAACGTCACCAATATATCGCTTGTAAAGGTCAGGAATAGGTCCTTGGAACTCGGAGAACATTGTTTCCTCGAGATAACCTACAAACAAACAGGCAAAGCTAGGCCCCATCTTGGTTCCCGTAGCAACCCCTCCAGTCTGGGAAAAGAAATCTCCGTTAAACTGGAAAGTGTTGAGATTAAGGACAGCTCTGTAAGTCTCAATATGATGTCGGTACTGAAATATGGATTAGGACGCTTGTCGAGAAAAAAATTTACTGCTAAAATGGCTTCATTGTTAGGTATGCTCGTATAAAGAGCAGTAATGTCCATTGTAAAGATCCGAGTGTTTCTGCCAACCAAAGTGATGTCGTCCAAAATACTCAGGGCATGATTAGTATCTTTGATGAAGGAGGGCAGATTTTCAACTATGGGCATAAAGACAGGCCGAAACGATAGGGGTTCCTGGGTTAGAAGGTTTATGAATTTTGGGTAACATATAAAAACGAGAAGTACGGGGTTGAAATACAATCAGGCTTTTAGCTTCGCCAGGCAAAATTTCATTTTCAATTGCCTCGAGGACAGTACTATTAACAAGTTTTTGATCACGACCCCATCATTTCAATCATCTTTTTGTGAATGTGTTCAAGATTGGCTAGATTTATCAAATGTCTCGGCTCGCTGCACACCTATCCAATATAGGTTTTTTGTTTCTCTATTTCTTCCAGCGTGTTTACAGGTGTTTTTTATCATTTTTACTTTACCCTTGAAAAAGACATTACAAGTCGAAATATTGGGCTGTTTTACGCCTTTTTTATCTTTTAAATTCAGTCTTTTTATATTTTTTTAATTTTGACTGTGCCCAATTTAGGTGGTTAACCACTCTCTTGACTATTGTATTTTAACATTTTATAACCACCTCGCAACACTTATTTTGTTTAAACTATATATAAAAGAATTAATAGTGAACGATCAGCATTAAATGATACAACATATGGAAACACAATGATATGAACACCAAATACAAATAAAAAGTCTAATCATCAGTATAAACTGACGCAAGATATGTAAACATTTGACCATTGACACCAAAACACATTATGAAACATGAAATATGAAAATAAATAAAACAAACTTTACAACTTTGATATGAACTTTAATGACAAAACACAAATATAAGGTCATCCATGACTATAATTTGTAAGCATATGGACTTGAACATGATAGCTTAACATGAAACATGAGATATGGTCATAAATGTAACAAAGTTGGAAAATAAATCTAAACTTGTTTATGAAAACACAACATGATACGTTAAATATGAACATTATTACAACAAATCATGAAAACAAATACAACAATACATGACAACAAAATGTTATTAATATGAACCGTTACATGAAAACGCAATATAAAATGTAAAATATGAACAAAATTACAACAAACTGTGAAAATAAATGTGAACTTTGATATCAAAACACAATACGAAACAAGAAATATCAACATAATTACAACAAAGTGTGTAAACATTGACAGGATCGTTACCATCAAAACACGACACATAACGTTTACTTTGACTATCAAGTGATACAAAACATGAAAACATATCGACATATATGTAAATAAGCTGAAATAAAACATCAACATTTGGCAAAAGCACAGCTGGTATACGTCGTATTTGGCACGGAGGCGCCACAGCGCAGCAATTATACGTTATTTGGCACAGCAGCGCCACAGTGCAGAAATTGAACCTTGTATATGGCACAGAAGCGCCACAGCGCAGCAATTTAACCTCATATATGGAGCAGAAGCGCCACAATGCAGCGCAAGCGCAGCAATTATACTTCGTATATGGCACAGAAACGCCACAGCGCAGCAATTATACGTCGTATTTGGAGCAGAATCGCCGATTTAGCGCTAAAACATTATTCTAAAGAATATAAATATCAAGATTATGTGACAAAAACATGACAACTTTACAATATTAATGTAAACTTTATCATAAAAATACAAAATGAAACATGAAATTTGAACACAATTACAAGAGAATATGAAAACAAAGACCAACTTGTATATGAAAACGGAATATGAAACATGAATTCAACATAAATATACAATAAAACTTAAAACCAATGTAAACTTTTACATTAAAACACAACATGCAACGTGCAATTGAACAGAAATACAACAAAACTTGATAACTTAACGATATTAATATAATCAGAAATGAAATGTAACATGAATAATCAACAAAGACGCAACAAAATACGAGAAAACATCGAGATCACATGAAATAACGTAAAATCTCGTACCGAACGAGACTTCGTAAAGGTAACAGATATCATCTTGACAGTGTGACCAAAAGATTAAGAAGATTATAGATACCCCAAATTGATATATCACATGACTAAATTATCAATAGTTCGGATTAAGACTGATTTAGTGCCGACTTAGGACCGACTAAAGCCGATCTCAATTTTTTTTAGGGCCGATATGTCCATAACAGTACGTTCTAGCACTACAACACCTATTCCCGTCGTTTTAGAAACTTAAAGATACCCCCGAATTCATATATCATATTAACTTATTTCTAATAGTATTGATTAAGGCGGATCTAGGGCCGACTTAGGGCCGATCTTTAATTTTTTAAGAACTGATAATTTCATAACAGTTAAACACCTTCACTAATCACTTTAGATGACTTAAGATATATGATATGCCTTTAGTACAAGTACTAAGGGTTAGGGCTGATCTAGGACCGTTTAGGGCCGATATCTTGTTCACACTCGGAGCTAGCGCTTTGGAACCTTTATCAATCGGTTTAGCGACCTCGATTTACCCTAGTAAGACATCACAAAAGCACGAGAATACGCAAACCTTACTCAAATATTAAGGGTGACTCCAAGTAGTATATAGTTGGTTTTCCCGTTCTAAAAATAGATTTTAAGAGAATCCCCGTACTAACTTGCGCATGTGCAAGGTAATAATGTTATACATCTGGTCACGTGACTTCCGCTTCTGGTCACGTGATTTCCGGTGACGTTACTTCCGGTCTTTGTCACTTCTGGTGAAGTCATTTGCGGCACCACCACCTCAAAAAATAAGCGAAAACCTACTATATGCTACTGTTAATATCTCGTTATTATAAGATAACATCTCGTTAACATCTAATTAAAGAAATAAACATCTCATAAATATGAGATAATAGCTCATAATAATGAAATTATATCTCATAATAATGAGATAATGTCTCATAATAATAAGATAATATCACATAATAATGAGTCATTGTCTCATAATTATGATTTGTTGTTGTTGTTTTTGCATGTGTCATCCAGGGACTATACATTATATATTGTTTCATTGTATAGCAACATAATATTTCCCTAAGAAAGTAACCGAAAGTAAGCGTGCAATAAATTTCCATATTGCACTAGTGCAATATGACTTAATTTTCATGACGTCATCGACAACAGAAATTGCCTCTTTTACAGAAATTTTAGCTTTGTTATACAATAAAAGGGTTATTGCATGAATATTGGAGAATATTGTGTCGAGTATAATTTTATATTGCACGAGCTTGCGAGTGCAATATATATTCTATGAGGGATAATATAATATAATATAATATAATATGATATAATATAATATAATATAATATCATAATGTATAGTCCCTGTGTCATCATAACATCAACAAGCTTAAATACTTTTGTTTCAGGACATCTCCTTTTATAGTTTATTTTTAAATTTTGTCTTATTTACTTTAAAAAGAAAAACAATATGCAGATCTTGGACAAAAGTATTCGCACACTAAGATTTTTTGCTACATATTTCAAGTAAAACTACATTTTTTTCAAAAAAATTATTGTGAAGCCATTTCTTAATCGATTTTAATGAAATTTTCCCCATTAAACTTAGAATATTGTGTAGTTTAATTGCTTATTTGGGCATAATATTCTGACTTGTATCTTTAAAGAATAAATTATTTAAACACAATACGAAAAATTTGGGGTCATTTTTCCTGATTTGTGTGGGTAAAACTGTGACGTCATAATTTGACTTTCTGTTTAAATTGGTGATTCTTGGAAAGGCTTGTCAAGAAATTAACAGTGAAATAAACAATTAAACTACATAACAAGAATACAAGTCAAAAAGCCCATTGCGAAAACGCGCCCCTACCAAAACGTCCCCACTTATTGTCAAAACGTACGCCCCCTTTCAAAATAACGCAAAATTTCTTGCCAATTTCCCCCCTACCAAAACGTCCCCAACTTATGTCAAATTGCCCCCAGTTTCCAAACAATCTGAAAATTCCTTACTAGAATGACCCCTACCAAAATGCCCGAAACGCCTTCCCTGCAAATAATCCAATATGCTCGGACTTCCAAAAGGCCCAATCAAATGTCAAAACGAATGTTGGACAGGAAGTCACAGGACAAAAAGTCACAGACAAAAAGTCACGGACTAAAAGGCCTACCATTAAACCATTTCTTACTAATAAGGGAAGCCATTTTCAAAAGATGTTATTATAAAAGAGATTGAAAAACTGCTTACTTATCAGAAAGAAATTAGTTTATGTTTTTAATAATTTTTTCACAAATGTTGACAGAGATTTTGGCAAAGATTCTATTAAAATTGATGATAATAATCCTGGTATCATGAAAATTAAAGAGAACTGGAAGACTGCGGATTTAAACCTGTTTCTGAGGATTTTGTAGAAAAACAAATTAATAAACTAAGTGTAAAAAAGGCAACTGGTTTTGATGAAATATCACTAAAATTATAAAATTATCAAAATCTGTAGTTAAGAAACCTATTACTCAATTGATTAACAGGTCTTTTGAGACATATGGTAGCAATAATATAGATGATGTCAGAAGTACTTTAGAACAAGAGAGCTCAGTTCTTATTAATTGGTTTGCTGATAATCATATGCAAGCAAACCCAGACAAATTCCAGGCAATAGCCATAGGGAAAAACTCATGATAAAAATATAATCTTTAATTTGGAAGGTAATAATATCGAATGTGAAGATGAAATGAAATTTTTAGGGGTAACTTTTGATTTTCGTTTAAATTTTAACTCTCATATATCTAATATTTGTAAAAAGGCATCTCAACAGCTCTTTGTCTTGAAAAGAATTGGTAGACATCTTAGTAGACTGGGTAAATTAACTGTATATTACTCTTACTTGCTATCCAATTTCAATTATTGTCCTTTGGTATGGCATTTTTGTGGAGAAACAAATACAAAAAAAAATATAAATAAATAGAACCCGCGCCACAACTGAATTATCACAAAAATATTATTTTAGAATCACATGTATTAATGTGTCCTTGAGATAGATCAGTATTTTCAGTGACTGGCAGGTTAGTTATATCATACTAATAAATCGGTCAGACTGTAAGATCCATTGATTAGTCTGCTTATAATTAGCGTAAGTATATATTTAACACATCAATATTTCAATATTTGTATATATTTGTCTACTATATATATATATATATATATATAATTTTTTGTTCTTCTTTGTTTTCTATTTATGTAATTGTACTGTTTGTATTTGTTGCTGATAACAACTCAGTTTATTTTTGGGTTTTATATCAATAAAATATTATTATTATTATTATTATTATTATTATTATTATTTCACGGATTTTAGTTTTGGCTTCCGATCATCAGCTGCCCCGCCAGTAATATAGTAATCTATATTTAATTATCTATAGAAGATTTGTTAAATTCAAGAACAGTATATACATGTTATTCTTTATTTTCTTTTCTCAAGAAAATATTGAGCAAGATAAAATTCCTTAGTGGAATGAATTATCTAAAATCCAGTATGGATTCTTATTTTTTGTACTTTGTGCATTTTTTATTTGTTTATAGAATACAAACACGACTGGTTCTTCCAGCAGTTATGTATCTAGTGTCTCGGCCAGCTGATTCTCACCATTTAATCCTTCTCAAACAAAAGCACGCCCTAACTGTCTATAGAAAACAATTAATTATCACATGTGAACTTTTGATGGGGTAACAAAGTTAGACATATTTCTACTTCATTTGAAGGCCACTGTCGGTGGTCCTGTAAATTATTTTTATTTGCTTCAGGATCGTTAGTATGTGATTGGCCGCTGTTTTTGATGTGTCAAAGACATTCCTCTAAAAGATGGATGATATGATGTAACCATCTTTAGAGGGTCGAATTTATATTAGAATGACCCCTTGTTTTTTTCAGGGCATTGAAATTGCCGCTTTAATTGAGTATTAATTTTCATTGTAGAAATAGCCCCATCAAAGTGTCTTTTCTCGAAAAAGTTTCATAATTTTCTTCAAGATTATGTTAACTAATTTTTCAATTTTGTCTTCTTGATATTTTCTTCTGATAATAATATGCAAGCAAACCCAGACAAATTCCAGGCAATTTAAAAAAATTTATCATTATTATCATTTATTATTAAAAATAAATTTAAAAATTGTGTTTCAAAATAATATTTTATGCTTTTAAAGCATTAAAATCATTATATAGACAAGATGTGGTCTAAATTCACATGGGGATTATATCAAAACCCCTTTTAATTTAGCATAATTATTTGTAAAAATGACTAAAAATCTGAATTTTGTCAGTTGTAAGTTGTATTCTCGTGTTATTTATATTAAGTGCCGTATTATTCTCAACCCTGACTTCACTAGGTGAATTTAGACCACATCTTGTCTATATAATGATTTTAATGCTTTAAAAGCATAAAATATTATTTTGAAACACAATTTTTAAATTTATTTTTCCATTTAATCGTTAATTTTGAACGTTCTGTGGTATTTTATGGTGTTCTGCGGTATTCTGTGGTGTTCTGTGGTGTTCTGCGGTGAAAAGACGCACCGTGTTTTTGTTTTCTTTGTACATGTACTCATTGCTGTTTGTTTGCATTTGTATGCTTGGCTCTGCTTTAAATTTTGTTTTCAGAATTGACTTCACAATAATTTTTTGAAAAATGTGGATTTATATGAAATAAATAGGGAAAATGTAGCTTGCGAAAACTTTTGTCACATCTGTACTTCTTAAAATACACCGTAAGACACCATAAGTGTAGGCGTACCAGCAGACGTCTTCCTGCTTATTCAAGTACGACCATAGCGAGATTAGTGATATCGCTGACGGAATCGTTTCCCTGCTATGTTCTACTCCTTGCTAAATCTGACATGTCAAATTTAAAAGATGAAGAGGAGGTAAACAAATCATAAGTCTGGTGTAACGTTTTCCAGTCATTCCGTCCCATTCTTGTATGCTAACAATCCTTGAACACAAGGATTGTTAACCATTTTCGTGCCAAGGCTTGCTGTCATTTTGCCCAAGGACTTATAGTGATCAGGTGATATACGTCCTTGTTTTGCCAGGGCAGATTTCGAGGACAGAAAACAACAGTGCCGCCTATGACGTAAACAATGCATAAACGTCGTAGGGGAGGGTACATTTAGGGTGAATTAACCATTAACCGAACGCTCTTCGCTCATCGAAATGTATTAAAACATAATGCTGTTTTGTTCGACAGTAAACGCAACAACTACCGAGAATAAGCTGAAACAATGCTACTTTCGATATTTCTCGGTCATTTTCTCTGCGATCTAGTGTAAAATAAGGCATTGCTAGTTTGTCTGAAGATGATATCTACAATTCACCATTTACCGAACGGATTTTTTTCATGTTAACCATGAACCGAACACCAATTTTTTCATTGCATACGGTCCTTATGAAACCATAATCATGTACAATATGAGCCACTGAGTTTCGCACGGAACCTGTTGACAAGACATAACTGAGATTTTGCCATTTGTCCTGCACTAGGGCATTTTGAATAATACCTCAAACTTGTGTATATGACATGGGACTAAAATAACAGGGATTTGAAACATTCACATTTCTTACAATTTCGGCGTCGTGGCAGATGTCGTATTTTTGAGCATTTCTCTGTTGAAACATAAGACATTTTAGTACACTTTACAGCTACATTGTACTGATTTTAATACAAAATACATCATTTACAGAAAAAAATTGCTGCAAATCATAGTATATTTTTTGTAAAATAAATATTTTCCAAAGTACACAAATTTTGCTTGAAAACTTGGATAATTTTTGCTTTTTAGAAATATACCGCGAAATTTTACACTTCATGATGTTTTTTTCAGTACACTTTCTATTTTCCCCAAATATTTAATGCTTCAAAATTTATATGATTGAAAAGATGAAACTTTGATGCGAATCATGATTTATTTATCTTTAAATTTACTGAGTTGAAAATATAATTGTAAAATACACAGGGAAAAGTTAAGTGTTTGAACTCAAAAATTTGTATCTAAAAATTGCAT
>MJUU01036921.1:34443-51073 GCA_002080025.1 Modiolus philippinarum | reverse complement strand
CCCCCGCTCATTGAACCCTGGATCGATATGTAAGTGCAAATTTAAGTTGGTGTGGACACAATACAGGTGTGGACACAGTACAAGTGTGGACACAATACAAGTATGGACACAATGATATAATCTTCAAGAAAGAACTTTCACAAGGATTCCAATGAAAATACTCTGTCTAAATCAGACAAATATGAAATTCACCCTTTTTAGCCTATTTGACAATTCACACAAAAAACAGAAGCATTAGAGAAATTTCATTACAACACTTTGAAAACAACTTATCTATGCTTAATTTTTTTTCTTGGAAAAAAAGATAATTGCAGGAGAAATCAACAAAAGTCAAAGTCGAATTATCTCCCCTTCCTGATTTCAGACAATAATCATATTCCTTCATGCTCATCTACATATAGTGTTCTTCCTTTGTGTAAAGTGTCATCAAAATCCTTCAAGTGGTTTAAGAGGAGTTGCGCTTACGAGGTAAGCCATGCATAGGGAATCAATGAAAAGTCAAAGTTGAATTATCTCCCCTTTCTGGTTTCCGACAATTATTATATTCCTTCATGCACATCTCCATAGAGTGTCCTTCTGTTGTGTAAAGTTTCATCAAAATCCTTCAAGTTGTTTAAGAGGAGTTGCGCTTACGAGGTAACCCATACATAGGGAATCAACGAAAAGTCAAAGTCTAATTATCTCCCCTTCCTTGATTCGGATAATAATTATATTCCTTCATGAACATCTCCATTTAGTGTCCTTCCTTTGTATAAAGTTTCATCAAAATCCTTCAAATGGTTTAAGAGGAGTTGCGCTTACGAGGTAACTTATACATAGGAAATCAACGAAAAGTCAAAGTCAAATTATCTCCCCTTCCTGGTTTCGGACAATAACTATATTCCTTCATGCACATCTCCATATAGTGTCCTTCCTTTGTGTAAAGTTTCATCAAAATCCTTCAAGTGGTTTTAAGAGGAGTTGCGCTTACGAGAAGTGTGGACAGACGGACGGACAGACAGACAGACAGGGTGATTCCTATATACCCCCCAAACTTTGTTTGCGGGGGTATAAAAAGCGCCCGGGGTATATTAATCTGTTCATGATGGGGGTGTTTGATTATAACTCTCTGTCACTATAGAGTATCATGTAATTATTTCGTTGAATAATAATTTCCCCATTTCCCAGACCAAATATTGTAATTTTAGAAAGTCATACGAGTGCGGTGTCTTGCAGACCTGCACAGTTATTGCAAATTAACTATGTCCAATTACGATACTACATCTAAAATTGCTTAATTAGGGAATCAAAAATATTATACCATCACTTCCAGCATTACCAAAGATGGTGACCAGTATTTTGAAAGTTACTTTTACAGTGTCGGGTATATCGCTGTTAATTTTCATTTTCGATGGTGTCTTCATCGAGGTCCGCGTTCCATATTCAAATGTGTCTCAAAACATTGAAAAGATTTTAAAAAATTACCGACGCAGGTTTCAGATTTTTATGATTTTTAGTTCAAGTGTAAAAATAAAATATGAATAACTGGGTTTCACTAGAGTTGATCCAGACGGTAAAACATCGCTGCAAGTTGATTGAATGAATATGGAATCATAGTTGAACCAATCTCGAGTTGTAACCATTCAGCTGGCAAAAATTAAGACTACGTGATACGTAAATTCGCAGGAATTTCTAGCAAAGTCTACATATATCACGTTTTCTAGTATATCTACATCATATATTTTGTCATTTCGTTCAGTATATCCTTTAGATAAATACGAAAAATTTCTCCCGGGGCTTTTTACTTCCCCTGGGCGCTTTTTACCACCCCGGGCGCTCTCGGACGCTTTTTAGTATGACCCTAATAGTAGGATGGAATTTAACATATTAACTAATGAGTTAAAAGATAACTAATTTTCTTGATTTTCATTGTTCTGACGCTCGTTAGTCATCGATGACTGTCATTTGTTTATTTGGCGGTTTCTCGATAATTTTACGACCTCTTTACACAAGAAAACAACCCCTAATGCATTTATTACCAATTTCTAATTGGGATTTCATTGTTGTGTAAATGAAAATTTAATGTTGTAAATATGCGATAACTCAGCTTTTCGGCAAAATTTTTAGAATAATTTTAATATGTTGAGTAAATCAAAAGTTACAGCCCAAAATCGTAGCCTGGATACAGCTTTTTATTCGTTTCAAATCTCTGTAATATTAGTCCCAGATATGACGGATATGTTGTCATTGCCGTCATTTTTTTGTACTGAAAACATCGATCATTATAACGGTATAAATTTGAATTTCTTTAAACGAATACGAGTTTTCATTTACAATACTTTCCTGACAGATGACTAGTCTAGTGTCGAGTGAAAGCTTGGTCATTTTGTAAGACTGCCCATAAACCGATTGAACTCTACCGCTTGCTTTGCTAGTGCCGGTATTAATTCCGACTTTCCTGAGTTCCTATTTGGTTTACAATTTGCCGGCTTATGTTGATTTTGGCCTGCGATTGTAATTGTCGGTAATTGTAGGTGTTTACAGTTATCCCTTGTATTTTAATTGCCGAAAGTGAGGTGGCTCGAAACCAGAGACATATAAAACACATATTAGATGTCTTTGCTCGAAACAAAATGCTACATGTGTACAGACTTTACCTATATCGCTCTCCTTACAAATATTGCTAAAGGAAGTAAAAGTCTCAATAAATTTGTTATTAGAATGAAAACTCTTGCCTTTCATTCAAACCGGTCTTAGGACTTTTACCCATTTTGACCATTAGAATGAAATTTTAAAAAATGATAGAAAGTCATGCAATGCATTGTCTTTTCGTATAGAATACACTTAAAAAAGTGATAAAATATATGATGTATATATTATAAATTTTTGAAAACGTGAAATCTGTATATTTTGCTAGAAATTCTTGTGAATTAGCGTAGCACGAGTAGCCTTTATTTGGTCAGTTGTATGCTAACGAGGGGACACGGGTTTCATTAGGGGGTGAATCAACAATATCACAAGTATATATTGTCTCCCAAACAATGCAGTGCCTGTGGCGGATCCAAACTTTCTGCTAAGGGGTCCGACTCGATAATTTTTCAAAAAGATTGGGCGGGGTGTTGGAACCTAATTTTCCGGAAAAGAACTAGGAATTTTAAATATTCTCCAACCTAAGGTGGCAGGGCGGGCACCTCTGGGACCACTGAGTGCTACCCATTAAATATTTTAACACTTTAGAATGGTGAAAAAAATATTTCCTGTTCATTGACACGACTTGTAGTGATGTTTTAACTGCCTTCACCGATTACGCTTGAAAGCCTCTGGAAACTCATTTTCCCATTTTATTTCTTGATTGAAATAAAATCATTAAAATATGAAAGACAGATTAAAAGATTCGATTTAACTATTGCGGCAAACTCCTATACCCTTGCTTCCACTGGGACACGTATGATTTGAGAACGCGGACTTCGACGAAGACACCCATGAAGAAAAGGCATTGGTAAGACATCGTTTATGGTAGAAAAACAATATAAAAACTCTACATTATACACAGATACTATACCCCGGGTGCTTTTTACCAGGTCTTTAATGATAGAAAAAACATAATAAAACACCACATTATAAACAGATACTATACCCCGGGCGTTTTTATACTTCTCCCGGGCGCACTCGATCGGGCGGTTTTTTAGTATGACCGAAATGTTAACGTAAAATTACTTTGTGAAATGATCTTACAAACTTTGTTGTCAGTCATATGTAAAAGTTAGAGAACCCTGGAATCCAGAGTTTCTTGGCTTCTATATGTGGGAATCGCCTGACTGCAGAAAAAATGACCTGTTAATCTCAAATTTCTGTCGGAAATAAAAAGCCCAGTCAATAGGTTCCTTGCGTAACTTTTACACTGTGTAACCAGAGACAATTATATTTCTCTAGTGTAACATGGTACAGGATTACAGTAAATCAGACCTGTGTACGTTTACCTATAGGAAAAAGAAACTAACAGTCATACTAAGCACTACTTTTCGATGACAGAATTCGAAGAAAGGTTAAGAAGAAAAAGGTGTTCGGGTCATGGTTAACAAGAAAAATGTCCGTTCGGTAAATGGTGAATTGTAAATGTCGTTTTCAGGCAAACTAGCAAGGCCTTATTTTACACTAGATCGCGCAGAAAATGACCGAGAAATATCGAAAGTAACACTGTTTCAGCTTATTCTCGGTAATTTTTGCGTTTACTGTAGAACAAAACAACATTATTTTGTAACACATTTTGATGAAAGATTAGCGTTCGGTTCATGGTTAATTTATTTATCTAACACAAAACTTGTGTTTGAATCCCTGGCGGGGGTGAACTTGTTGGAAATGTCAGCATGTGATTTTATCAACCAATCAATAGTTTGATTTCAAAAACATCCGAAATTGTCGAGGTATTAAACGAGATTCTCGGAAATATACATGAAAATAACGTTCAAAAGTGTTCGGTTCTTAGGTTAGTGTTCGGTTTTAGGTTAATTCACCCTATGGGATCTGAATTTTTTTTCAAGTTATATTTTTACACTTATTGCAATTCTGTGGTTTTTTCTTTGTTGTTGCTTGTTTTTTTGTTATTGTCACAAGGCTGTGACAGAGTGACTAATTGGTAATATCCCGCATCTGTCCGTACTGAACATATTGCTTATGGCAATTAATCCTATGCTGCAGGGGTCACAGTGCTGTTTTTTTTTAAATTTTTTTTCACTATACAAATATGCATGCAATTAATCATATGTCTTTTTGTCATTTTGACTCATCAAATTTCCATTAGTTTTGGGGTTTTCAGTGCATTTTAATGGGGCTTGGGTTCCGTTTCTTTAAATTTGATATATAAAAGGAAGAAGTGAAATAATTAGGACTGCTGCAGACTGCTTATAGCACTTCTGAAACGGGCATGTTTCAAGGTATAGAAATTACTAGAATTTGAGTATTCAGTGTATTGTGTTGCCCTTCGTCTCTTGAAAAATTTTCTTCAGTAAATTCAAAGTATATATAAATGTGGGAATGTTTGTGATGTTTGGCAGAGATACAGATTCCTTCAGTGAAATTAATGGTTTACTCAATCCAATAACATATTTTTAGGTCACCTCAACAAAGCTGTGGGGGCTATTTAACAGGAGTACCCTTTGTGTCCACATCTAGGCCCTTGTCTGTGTCCACATTTGGGTATAAAACATGGGAACTTTGAGGGTAGGGTCATGGCAAGCACATGCATTTTAGATTGACTTGAAACCTCCAGGAAAAAATAGGTTTCTTTGACCTATATTTTCCATTTGATTGACTTATATTCAAGTTGATGACTGAGTTCATATCTCAGTTACTGTACATGATAGGATCATATAATGTAGCATGTGCATGCTTCTGTGGAGCTAGGTCAGCATCCAGGCAAAATTAGGGCACATTGACCTACATGTACCTTTTCTACATGATTGACCAACATTTAAGTTTACAGGAGAGGTAGACATATTAGTATAAATATCCCAATCAGATATAATGTCATGATCAGCATCTAGGCAAAATTATGTCAGTTTGACCTGCTTTTTCTGCATGATTGACTGACATACAAGTTTTTGATCAAGTTAATGTCTCAGTTACTGTAAATGGTAGGATCATCTAATCTAATGAGGTCATTTTTGAGTGTGGCAGGTTAGCAACTGGGCAAAATTAGTTCATTTTGATCTACATTTACCACATGATTGACTTACATTAAAGCTTACATCTGAGTTCATATCTCAGTTATAATTACTTTACATGGAAGGATCATCTATCCTTGCATGTGCATGCATCTTTTGCAGTAGGTCAGCATCCAGGCAAAATAAGGTCACTTTGACCCACATTTTCCACATACATTTTTGTAAATGACTTACATTCAAGTTCATGTCTTGAGTTCATATCTCAGTTACTGTACATGGTATGGAGGATCATCCAGCCTTACAGATGTATTCATCTGGGATGGTACATCAGCATGCAGCCCAAATTGGGTAAATTTGATCATTGACTTACATTCAGATCTTGGTCACCATACACGGTAGGATCATTTTACTTTGCATATGCATGCATCTGGGATGATACATTAGCATCCAAGGTGAACAGGCTTTATTTGGCCAACATTTTCCGCTTTATTGATTTGCATTCAGATCTCAGATATTGTACAGTACAAACAGAGGCATTCAGTTGAAAATCACTTAAACCCGATGTCGGTGAATTATGTGTGAAACTGGGTGAATGTCCGACATCAAACCCGTCATTCGCGGATATCCGGGACTCACCTGCTGTTGTTAATTGTACTTGTCAATATTTATCTATTTGTGTATGTGAAGTAATTATCTCTAAGTGCAGCATGATTTTGTAAAAGCTTGCTTTTCATACTTAAGTCAGAAGATCGAGAGGATATTTAAAAAAAAATATTACCTTACGATATATGGCAGAAAATAACTTAAAATCTGTATGAACATCGTTTATTATGTGACTGCCAAAACTCAAAGTTGTTAAAAGATCAGATCATATTATATAAAATAATTTGTTACTTATTAAATAATTTACATGGACAGCAGCCTTTAATTGCGTAATTTGGTTTTGTTGGGTCAAGGTAAATCTTTATGAATGAAGACCATTCTGTTCTGTTCAAGTAACTTCCTCCTCTGCCAGGTGCCAGGAGAACCGTCAAATATATAAACAAGTTATATAAAACGTGAAGAGGAACATTTAACAGATATGGACCTTGCATTTTAATGTGAGCATTGCCTAGCCTTAACGCAGGTTGACTTACCTGGAGTTCACGTTGGCATGTGAGCACTAAAGACCAGGGGTTGACACTAAATTTAATTCTCAGTAGACAAAAGGATTTTTAGCTATTGAAGTGTTGAAAATTCTAAACAAACAAACACCTATATACTTACATGATTTAATTAAGGTTATACAAAATTCTTATTCTTTTAGATATAGAAACACTGTTGCCTGAATTCACTAGTCCTGTGGTGATTTTACCGGCACAAAATAAATATACCTAAGAGAAATTTTTCAAATTTTGCTAGACCAAAGGACTACCAAGTTACAAATTCTAGTAGTCCTTCCTCAAATTCACTAGCCTGGGGTTACAGGCGAACCCTGAAGACCTATATACATACCACTCACTGCCATCTACGGGTGTGAAAATAAAATATACAAAAGCACACAAATATATACAAAGAACTCTCTGCGGAAGCCCCCACAATTAAAAGGCAGAATGGGAACCTGTCAGGACAATTTACACTATCAAAACCGGCGCCGTTAAATGCTCAGTTGTATTGAGATGGAGGAAAGCCGAAAATCAACAAAATGATCTCTGAAAAAAACCACCGAACTGTCAGGGGAACAGCCAGAACCCACAGACATCATGTAAATGAGAGGTCTGTTCGACATGCCATAACATAAACCAAAATGGCAGATGGCTGACAGTCCCACGTTTCTCTATGATGTTAGACGTTCAGAAAACAATAATTAAACCCAAAGAGATGCAAATATGAATAATCCAGTGTTAAAATCCAAGAATTTAACAAAAACACTAAACAAATTTGACATCCAAATCATTTTAACACTCAGAATTTGGGGAGCCAAAACAAAGCGTCCGACCTGCATGGAGGGCATAAAAAACAAGACCTATAAATAGCATGCTACAAATAACTTTGAAAAATAGCTTCAGAGAAAATCAGAGAAAATCAATATTCACAAATTCTTACCGGGAATATTTCAGTATTTGGTTTTATTTGGCTTAAAACATTCCATAAACGCAATTTATTATTTTTTACAGGAGGCCACGTCCTTGGCACTAGATCTTTTGGCTCCTATTTTTGTCACAAACAATATGTCAGTGCCTATTTTCAGGGGAATCCTCTAAAACTGTATTTTGATTGGTCATAAAAATAGAAATTCCATGCTTCAATTTCGTGCAACCAGAACATTCTAGCATGTCAGTATGTGATTCTATGGAGGCTTAAGTTTTGAAAGTAAACATGTTTAACCCACTTTTCTCAGTTGAATGGAAATTAGGGTGATATATTTACATAGGTATATGTTTTGTCCAAGTATTCATTTGTCTTTTTTATTCGTGGCAGTTATTAATATGTGCTGAAATATGATTTTTGAAGGGGGTTGTCGCACGAAAACCGGTCGTCATTTTCAGCATAACAATGATTTTATATTAGCTATATATTAGCCTAAAACTTGAAAAAATTTTAAAGAGACAAATAGGATACTAAAACCCCGACAATTCTTGTGGGAGCCTGACTTTCACCGGCATTAATTAATTGACCCAACATCAAAGAAAACTACCGACGATTTTTTGAGTGAAATTTCACCGAACATTTGCCTGTGAATTCGGGTGTGACAGGGGTGAAAATTGTCGGACCAGAGTGATTTTGAACTGAATGTCTCTGCGTGAACTGTACATTACCTTGCATATTCATGGATTTATACCCCCACTCGTTAGAGAGTGGGGTATACTGCATTCACTTTGTCTGTTTGTCCGTCCAGCCTTAATTTATTTCTATGGTATGCAGGTACTTTGTGATGTGTTTTTAAGAAGTCTTATTTTGAGTTGTGTCAGAATTGTTCTTCCTTTTTTGCTCACCTAACTATGCCAGGGTGAGCTATTGCCATCACTTGGCGTCCGTCGTCTGTCAGTTGTCCTCCGTCCCTCGTTAGCTCACTTTCAAAAATCTTCTCCTCTGAAACCACTGGGTCAAATGGAACCAAACTTCAACTGAATCATCACTAGGGTATCTAGTTTCAAATTTGTTACTTTGACCTATATTTTATGCTTGATTGATCTACATTCAAGTTTTCGGACGAGTTCAGATCTCGGTCACTATACATGGTAGGATCATGTAACCTTGCATATATATGCAACTCTGATGGTAGGTCGTCATCAAGGCAAAATTAGGTCACTTTGACCTATATTTTATGCTTGATTGATTTACATTCAAGTTTTTGGACTAGTTAAGATTTCAGTCACTATACATGGTAGGATCATGTAACCTTGCATATGCATGCATCTCTGATGTTAGGTCAGCATCCAGGCAAAATTAGGTCACTTTGACATATATTTTACGCTTGATTGATTAACGTTCAAGTTTTCGGATGAGTTCAGATCTCAGTCACTATACATGGTAGGATCATGTAACCTTGATGGTAGGTCAGCATCCAGGCAAAATTAGGTCAGTTTGACCTGTATTTTACACTTGATTGATTTACATTCAAGTTTTTTGATGAGTTCAGATCTCAGTCACTATACATGGTAGGATCATGTAACCTTACACTTGCATACATCTTGGATGGTAGATCAGCATCCAGGTGAAATTGGGCTAGTCTGACAATGCGCTATAACGAGGCAAACTCTGTAATCATTAATTACCTATGTTTTTAGGAGGGAGCGGGAGGTATGATATTAGTGAGCTTTGATCACATTTTTTTAGTTTAAACCAGGGTTCAATGAGTGAGGTATACCTGGTTGCCATTTGGCGACAGCTCTTGTTCATTTTGGGTCGGTAAAATCAACCCAGGACTAGTGAATTGAGGCATCTTGTAGTCCTTTTGTCTACTGAGAATTAAATTTAGAATCAAACCCTGACATTGGATATTAAGATATACTGTTCATACTTTAGAAGATGACCTTTGTAGGTGAATTTCTGGTATATAAGATGTTTTTAGCTCACCTCACAAATTGAGGGGGGGGGGGCTTAAGTGATCCCCTTAGCGTCGGCGACAGGGCGTCCAGTTAGGAAGAATGGTTGAAGTCCATTCCTGCTTACTGACATGTCCCACATCATCCATATTGATATGCATGATGGGTCTTGAGACGACAACTGCAATGCATGCTTCGGATGCTGTCTGTGACCTACATTTTACGCATGAGTGACTTGGTTAGGTAGAATGGTTAAAGTCCATTCCCGCTTACTGACATGTCCCACATCAACCATATTGGTATGACACATTTTTGCATGACAACAACAATGCATGCTTCAGATGCTGACTGTAACCTATATTTTACACATGAGGGACTTGGTTAGGTAGAATGGTTAAAGTCCATTCACACTTACTTGCATGTCCCACATCAACCATATTGTTATGTATAATGCATTTTGGGATGACAGCAATAATGCATCCACGGATGCTGACTTTGACCTATATTTTATGCATGAGTGACTTGGTTAGGTAGAATGGTTAGAGTCTATTGCCGCTTACTGACATGTCCCACATCAACCATATTGGTATGTGTGATGCATTTTGGGATATGACAACAACAATGCATTTTTTGGATGCTGACTGCGACCTACATTTTATGCATGGATGAATCCGTTAAAAAGAATGATTATAGTCCATTCCTGTTTATGTTAAATAAAATGTGACAATGCTGTGCAACGAGGTGAGCTTAGCAGGCTGTGGCTGCTTTCTATGTTTTTATATTTAGGCCATCCTAAATTAATTCTATGTCTAACGTCACCCGCCCTCGAAGGTTTTTGAAAATTTTTGAAAAGAAAAAACAAACAAAAATTTTGTACTGGTAATGTCCACAAATTTTCTGGTTAAGGTCGCGATCCGTCACTTATTTGAAGCAATTGAGTATGAAACTGATGAAATACTTGCAAAAGAAAGTGGAAATTGAATTGTTTTATGTCAGTCAAGAATTTAAAATAAAAATGTGAAATCTGTACCAGAGCATATTTATGCATTGAAATTCTAAAAGATAAAATTACAAATGATTTGTTTGAAATTATACCCCCATTCTATAGAGAGTGGGGTATACTGTATTTAATACCTCCTTTCTAAAGAGAGTGGGGTATACTGCATTCACCTTTTCCGTCCGTCCGTTCGTCCACAAATTATTTCCTTCACAGTTTTCTCAGCTTCTGCTTAAGGGGTTTATTTCAAATTTGGTGTGCAGCCACTTTATGGTTGTATTAGGGACATCCTATTTTGAGTCCTGTCAGGATGGTCAGATGGGTACTTCCTGTTTAACAAAATGGACTTAGTTACGGAATGTAGTGAAACATTTTTCTCAGCCTCTACAGGAAGGATTGATTTCAAAAATGTTATACAGCCTCTATATGATAAGTTGTAAGGAACATTCAATTTGAGTCTTGTCAGATGTGTAAAATATGGACTTTGTACAAAATGTAGTGAAACATTAATTTTTTTTTCTACAAGAGGGAATGATTTCAAAATTAGTACATGTATATAGCCTCTATATGATAAGTTGTAAGGAACTTCTTATTTTGAGTCTTGTCTGATGTGTACTACCTGTTTGACGAAATATGGGCTTAATGTACGAAATATGGTGAAAGATGAATTTTCATTACATTTTTCTCAGCTTCTACACGAGGGATTGATTTTGAAATTGGTATGCAACCTGTATATGATTATTTGTAAGAAACTTCTTATTTTGAGTCCTGTCAGATGGGTACTTCCTGTTTAACAAAATGGACTTAGGTATGGAATGTAGTGAAACATGAATTTTTCATCACATTTTTCTCAGCTTCTACAGGAGGGATTGATTTCAAAATTGGTATGCAGCACTTATATGATTAGTTGTAAGGAATGTCCAATTTTCAGTCCTGTCAAATATGTACTTCCTGTTTGACGAAATTATTATGGCTTTGTACGAAATGTATTGAAACTTGAATTTTTCGTCACATTTTTCTCAGCTTCTTCAGGAAGGATTGATTACAAAATTGTTATACAGCCTCTATATGATAAGTTGTAAGGAATGTCCTATTTTAAGTCCTGTCAGATATGTACTTCCTATTTGACGAAATATGGACTTTGTACGAAATGTAGTGAAACATTAATAATTTTTCTTAGCATTTTTCTCAGTTCTGCAAGAGGGATTAATATCAAACTTGGTAGGTAGACAATGCATGCAATTTAAGAAATGTGCATACATGTAAGTCCATTCTGTTTATTTCTTGATGATCATATCTTATGGTCTATACTTAAATTATGTCTGCAGTTGTACACTGTCCACACCTTTATTGTGTCCACACTCTCTTAATATTGTTTCAGGGTTCAATGAGTTGGGGTATAATTGGTTACCAATTGGCGACAGCTCTTGTTTTTGTTTGTTTTATTTCTCCCTCCCTCCCTCGTAGCTTTCAAGGTCTTAGGTTGACGTAAAACATAGAATTACTTTCGCATGTTTAGGACGGCCTTATAAAGATGACCTTTGTAGTTGAATTTTGTATCTGAGTTTTTGTTTTTTTTGTAGGAGTTGATCTTTGTAGTTGAACTTTCTGTGTGAGTTTCTGTTTATATTTTAGGAGATGACCTTTGTAGTTGAACTTTCTGTATGAGTTTCTGTTTATATTTTAGGGGGTGGTAAAGGGGGGTCCCCAACATAAAAGAATGTGTTTAACAATTGCCAAAAACGAAACATGAGTAATAAAAATGGCCAATCATGGTTGAAACACAGAAAATTTCTGCTCGTAGTTCACCGAAAACTTGAGAGGTCATTATCATTAATGGTAATTCATTCATCCTATCTAAAGTTGTTTGATTTAAATCAATGAAAATCTGATAAATTTTGCTCTGTGATACTTTCCAGTACCGTTACAATTCTAATTGTAACAAGTCCCTATTTTCTACAGGAAAATAAACATGCACGAAATATAAGATATCCAAAACGAATTCGAGCTCAAATTATCAATGATTATGGACAAAAACAAGGCACATGAAATAATGCCAACATGAAAACATGGGGAATAAAAACATGAATTTATAAAACGCCAAAAAGTTGCACTAAAATAACTTTTACCACCCTCTTTTAGGAAATGACCTTTGTAGTTGAACTTTCTATATGAGTTTCTATTTATTTATATTTTAGGAGATGACTTTTGGAGTTGAACTTTCTACATTGTATATGAGTTTCTGTTTATATTTTAGGAGTTGACCTTTGTAGTTAAAATTTCTATATGGGTCTCTGTTTATATTTTAGGAGATGACCTTTGTAGTTGAACTTTCTGGTATATTAGATGCTGATTTGTTAAACAAAGTAAAAGGAAATTGTAAAGTACTGGTATGTATTTTTTAGCTCATCTCACGAAGTGAGGGGGCTTATGTGATACCCCTAGCATCTACGTCTGGTTAGGTAGAATGGTTAAGGTCCATTCCTGCTTACTGACATGCCCCACATCAACCATATTGGTATGCCTGATGCAATTTTGGATGACCACTGGAATGCATGCTTCGGATGCTGTCTCTGACCTACATTTTACGCATGAGCGACTTGGTTAGGTAGAATGGTTCAAGTCCATTCCCGCTTAATGACATGGCCCACATCAACCATACTGTTATGTGTGATGCATATTGGGATGACAACAACAATGGATGCTTCGGATGCTGTCTTTGACCTACATTTTACGCATGAGCGACTTGGTTAGGTAGAATGGTTAAAGTCCATTCCCGCTTACTGACATGGCCAACATCAACGATACTGTTATGTATGATGCATTTTGGGATGACAACAACAGTGCATGCTTCGGATGCTGTCTCTGACCTACATTTTACGCATGAGTGACTTGATTAGGTAGAATGGTTAAAGTCCATTTCTGCTTACTGACATGGCCCACATCAGTCATACTGTTATGTATGATGCATTTTGGAATGACAACAACAATGCATGCTTAGGATGCTGTCTCTGACCTATATTTTACGCATGAGTGACTTGGGTTAGGTGGAATGGTTAAAGTCCATTTCCTCTTACTGACAAGGCCCAGCTCATCCATAATGTTATGTATGATGCATTTTCAAGGATGACAACAACAATGCATGCTTCGGATGCTGTCTCTGACCTACATTTTATGCATGAACGACTTGGTTAGGTAGAATGGTTAAAGTCTACTGCTGCTTATTGATATGCCTCAAATCAACCATATTTGTATGTATGATGCATTTTGGGATTACAACAACAATGCATGCTTCAGATGCAGTCTCTGACCTACATTTTACACATGAGGGACTTGGTTAGGTAGAATGGTTATAGTCCATTCCCACTTACTGACATGGCCCACCTCAACCATACTGTTATGTATGTTGCATTTTTGGAAGACAACAACAATACATGCTTCGGATGCTGTCTCTGACCTACATTTTACGCATGAGCGACTTGGTTAGGTAGAATGGTTTAAATCCATTCCTGCTTACCAATATGCCCCACATCAACCATATTTGTATGTATGATGCATTTTGGAATGATATCTACAGTGCATGCTTTGGCTACTGTCTTTGACTGATATTTTATGCATGAGTGACTTAGTTAGGTAGAATGGTTAAAAATCATTCCCACTTACTGACATGCCCCACATTAACCATATTGGTAAGCATGATGCATTTTGGGATGGCAGCTGCAATGAATGCTTTGAATGCAGTCCGAGACATTAATTTTACATATGAATAAATCTGTTAGCAAAATAATTATAGTCAATTCCTGTTAATTGTCATCATATTTTATAATGTTGAATCTGATGTAATACATTTATTTTTATATACCAGTATGTTGACAGTTTAATTTAGCAGCATATTTCCAGAGCTGTGAAAAGTGTGAGGATTGTCCATATTTTCCATTAATTTTCAAGTAAAAACAATGGTTTCACATCCAAAATATACATAATAT
This sequence comes from Modiolus philippinarum, assembly GCA_002080025.1. Classification (NCBI taxonomy): domain Eukaryota; kingdom Metazoa; phylum Mollusca; class Bivalvia; order Mytilida; family Modiolidae; genus Modiolus; species Modiolus philippinarum. The sequence continues at coordinate 36,420 of MJUU01036921.1, read as the reverse complement.
TAACAAACACAGAATATCACATTTGCTTCCAAAATCGGGTGACTGGTGTTTAAAAAAAGCATTTCCTAAATCATTCATCTGATTTACATTTGGGTTTGGATGCTGTTTGTGTTAAAACTCATCAGGTAGAGAAAAAAATGGTAAAAAATTATGATATAACTCTATTAGAAAGAGAACTAGACAAAGGTGGTGGTTTGATTACAAATGATAACTCGGCCAATAAGAAATTCTAGTAATTGCAAGAACCTGGATAAACTATTTTGCTTTACCACAAGATTTATCACTAGTATAGAGAACTCAAAGCAAACTCAAGTCACCATCTTGAAACAACAAAAATTTTAAGATTTTGCGTAATCCAATGGCAATAAATCTGGAACTTAAAACGGATTACTGGGTAAAGCAAAAATTGAACTTGACCTGTATTTTCTAGTAAGTAGCAGGTTTACAAACATTAAAATTTTATTTCAAAGCAAACTTAAGTTATCATCCAAAAACTGTAAAATGTTATGTGTAAATCAAGGCCATCAACTCTGGAACACAACATCAATCACAGTGAAAATTGGACTTACCTGTATTTGGATTGTAACATTGTCCTGAAAAATTTTAAATTTCCTCCAAAGCAAACTCAAGTTATTATCTGGAAACCATAATTCCAAGATTTTGTCTATTCAGTAGTAATAACTTCAGATAGCATGCCAGGGGTAAACAGTTCTATATTCCTAAAATAAATTTAAATTCAAAGCAAATTAGAAGGGGCTCTTTTTAACCGCCCTCAAGTGAAACCAAGATGGTATTTAGCATTTGTTTAGGTAAATGAAGTGAATGATTTCCATACACAAAATTATTTCAAATTTTTGTTGTTTTAGATTAGACCTCATTGGAAATCATTTATCTACAAAATTAAATATTTATTTTTGTCAGGGAATAGATTCAGAGAAGCCATTACTCCAATTAGACCAGTATACCTTCACAGGAGAATATGAGGATATGTTAGGGACCTGTTTGTTGTTTGAGGAAAAAGAAAAATCAGGTATTATATAAGATATATGTCAGAAATTATACCCCCACTCGTGAGTGGGTGGTATATTGGAATACCCTTGTCTGTCCGTCCTTCCATCCTTCCGTCCATCCATCCGAAGTTTGTTGCACTTTTCTCAGCTACTGCTGGGCCGATTTGTTTCAAATTTGGTCTTTCACTTTATATCTAGGGGGATGCATCCTATGCCATTTTGGCCGCCCTATAATATCAACCTCCTGTTTGGCGGGACTTGGTCATTTTTAGCTCACCTGGCCTAAAAGGCCATGTGAGCTATTGCCATCACTATGCGTCCGGCGTCCGTCTTCTGTCGTCTGTCATTCTGCGTCCGGCGTCCCGCCGTCCGTCAACAATTTCAAACATCTTCCCCTCTGAAACCACTAAGCCAAATTAAACCAAACTTGGTCTGAATCATCATCAGGGTATGGCTTCTCCTCAAACTGATGTTCAGTTTGTCCCTCTGTCAAACAACATGGCCGCCATTGCTAAAAATAGAACATAGGGGTAAATTGCAGTTTTTGGCTAATAACTCGAAAACCATTACAGATATCAAAAATCTGACAGAAGTAAAAATAATCAGCATGATGAGATCTATCCACTGTGCAATTTGTAAGAAAATATGAAAATCCATCTCGGAGTTATAGCTCTTTTTCCGTTAAATTTTCAAAATTGTTGCATTTTAGTTCGTTTCAACGAAGTTGAGGGGGACTATTGGAGTACCCCCGGCGTCCGCATCCGTGTCTTCGTCCACGTCCGCATTTGGGTATATATCTTAGTTACTATGCAGTGTAGGGTCATCAAACTTTGCATGCAGGTGCATCTTGGGTTAACTCACAGCCTCCAAGAACATTAGGTCTCTCTGACCTATATTTTCCGCTTGAGTGGCTTGCATTCAAATTTACATTTTTGTTCATATCTCAGTTACTATACATAGTACAACA
>MJUU01036921.1:17426-31661 GCA_002080025.1 Modiolus philippinarum | reverse complement strand
AGTTCAGATCTCAGTCACTGTACATGGTAGGATCATCTAGCCTTCCATGTGCATGCATCTCTGATGGGAGGTCATTATCCAGGCAAAATTAGGTCACTTTAACCTATATTTTCTGCTTGAGTGACTTACATTCAAGTTTACGTCTCGAGTTCAGATCTCAGTCACTGTACATGGTAAGATCATCTAGCCTTTGTATACATGCATTAGGGATTGTAAATGAGCACCCTGGCCAAATTAGGTTTCTGTGTCCATGTGCCATAACGAGGCGAACTTTGTAATAGTTGATTACCTATGTTTAATTTTTTATTTCAAAAAATGTAACAGATAGAGGTCAAGTGTAAATTGCAAAAATGTTCAGCATATCAAGATCTTCCCACCCTGAAATTTTAAAGAAAATCCATAACTTCTTGTAGGAGTTATTGCCCTTTTTTCACCGAATTTTAAAATTTTCGTATTTTTCATCTTTTATTACCAAAACTATTGAAGATGAAGGTTAAGTGTAAATTGATGAAATGTTTGCCATGCTTCAATCATGGCGACTTCAAAACTGATGTTGAAAATTGTTCCTTGACCGCCATTTTCAAAATGGCTGCCAAAAAAGGCGGGAAAATTCAACATTGTCCGATTTCAATGAAATTTGGTTTCCAAATAGATGTTGATTTTGCGACTTCAAAACCGGTGTTAAAAATTGTTTGTTGACCGACATTTTCAAAATGGCCACCAAAAAAGGCGTGAAAATTCAACATTGTCCGATTTCAATGAAATTTGATTTCCTAATAGATATTGATGTTGCGACTTCAAAACCGGTGGCGAAAATTGTTCGTTGACAGCCATTTTCAAAATGGCCGCCAAAAGAGGCGGGAAAATTCAACATTGTCTGATTTCAATGAAATTATACCCCCACTCATGAGTGGGTGGTATATTGGAATACCCTTGTCTGTCTGTCCGTCCGTCCTTCCGTCCTTCCATCCGTCTGTCCGAAGTTCGTCGCACTTTTCTCAGCTACTACTGGACAGATTCATTTCAAATTTGGTATTAGACTTTATATATAGGGGGCATGCGTCGTCTGCCGTTTTGGTCACCCTATGATATCTACTTTCTGTTTTTCGAGACTTAGCCATTTTTCCCTTTATTGAACATAGTGAAAAATTTTCGTCGCTTTTTTCTCAGCTACTACTGGACCCATTCATTTCAAATTTGGTATTTGACTTTATATAAAGGGGGCATGCGTCGTCTGCCATTTTTGTGACCCTATGATATCAACTTCCTGTTTGGCGAGACAGCCATATTTTTCCTTTATTGAACATAGTGAAAATTTTCGTCGCACTTTTCTCAGCTACTACTGGACCGATTCATTGCAAATTTGGTATTTGACTTTATATATAGGCGGAATGCGTCGCCTCCTATTTTGGTTGCCTTATGGTATCAACTTCCTGTTTGGTTGGACTTTGCCATTTTTACCTTTATTGAACATAGTGAAAATTTTCGTCGCACTTTTCTCAGCTACTACTGCACCAATTCATTTCAAATTTGGTATTTGACTTTATATATAGGGGGCATGCGTCGCCTGTCGTTTTGGTCACCCTATGATATCTACTTCCTGTTTTTTGAGACTTAGCCATTTTTCCCTTTATTGAACATAGTGAAAAATTTTCGTCGCTTTTTTCTCAGCTACTACTGGACCCATTCATTTCAAATTTGGTATTTGACTTTGTATAAAGGGGGCATGCGTCATCTGCCATTTTTGTGACCCTATGATATCAACTTCCTGTTTGGCGAGACAGCCATATTTTTCCTTTATTGAACATAGTGAAAATTTTCGTCGCACTTTTCTCAGCTACTACTGGACCGATTCATTTCAAATTTGGTATTTGACTTTATATATAGGCGGAATGCGTCGCCTCCCATTTTGGTCGCCTTATGATATCAACTTCCTGTTTGGTTGGACTTTGCCATTTTTACCTTTATTAACATAGTGAAAATTTTCGTCGCACTTTTCTCAGCTACTACTGGACTGATTCATTTCAAATTTGGTATTTGACTTTATATATAGGCGGATTGCGTTGCCTCCCATTTTGGTCGCCTTGTGATATCAACTTCCTGTTTGGCGGGACTTTGCCATTTTTACCTTTATTTAACATAGTGAAAATTTTCGTCGCAGTTTTCTCGCCAACTACTGGGCCGATTTATTTCAAATTAAGTATTTAACTTTATATATAGGAAGAATGTGTCATCTCCTATTTTATTTGCCTAATGATATCAACTTCCTGTTTGGCGGGACTTTGTCATTTTTCCCTTTATTGAACATAGTGAAAATTTTCGTCACACTTTTCTCAGCTACTGCTTGGATGATTTATTTCAACGAGTGGGGGTAAACCTAGCACGACAACGCGTGCAACCTCATGTTTGATTTCCAAGTAGATATTGATGTTGCGACTTCAAAACCGATGTTGAAAATTGTTTGTTGACTGCCATTTACAAAATGACATCTCGACTTCAAAACNNNTTTTTTTTTTATTCCTCTTGATATAAGCTTTCAGTAGTATGTCAATGGATTTAGCGAAGGCTCTTACCGTTTCCGTGCTATAAGGGGTCAAAGGGGCCAAAACTGCAAATTTGCAGATTACTGAAAATATTTATTTTTCATCAGATTTCGACAGAATTTTTTTCTATGGATTCCTCTTGATATAAGCTTTCAGCAGTATGTCAGTGGATTTGGCGTAGCTCTTACCTTTCCCAGCTATAAGGGGTCAAAGAGGAATCATAAGGAGTCATAAGGGCTAATATTATATATTCCGTAGTTTGTGTCCAGCTAATTACTGGGTCAATCTCCTTATTGTGTCCATCTAATTATTGTGTCAAGCTGTTTAATATGTCCATACTTACTTTAAAATTACACTTGTTCAAATTTCAGTGGTCAACATGCTGCGGTCGTATCATGCTGCGCTCGGCGTAGCCCTTTATTAAAATTTTCGTATTTTTCATCTTTTATTACCAAAACTATAGGAGATGAAGGTTAAGTGTAAATTGATGAAATGTTTGCCATGCTGTGGCGACTTCAAAACTGATGTTGAAAATTGTTCCTTGACCGCCATTTTCAAAATGGCCGCCAAAAAAGGCGGGAAAATTCAACATTGTCCGATTTCAATGAAATTTGGTTTCCAAATAGATATTGATGTTGCGACTTCAAAACGGGTGTTAAAAATTGTTTGTTGACCGCCATTTTCAAAATGGCCACCAAAAAAGGCGTGAAAATTCAGCATTGTCCGATTTCAATGAAATTTGATTTCCTAATAGATATTGATGTTGCGACTTCAAAACCGGTGGCGAAAATTGTTCCTTGACAGCCATTTTCAAAATGGCCGCCAAAAGAGGCAGGAAAATTCAACATTGTCCGATTTCAATGATTTCTCATGAGTCGGTGGTATATTGGAATACCCTTGTCTGTCTGTCTGTCCGTCCGTCCTTCCGTCCGTCCTTCCGTCCGTCCGTTCGAAGTTCGTCGCACTTTTCTCAGCTACTACTGGACAGATTCATTTCAAATTTGGTATTTGACTTTATATATAGGGGGCATGCGTCGTCTGCCGTTTTGGTCACCCTATGATATCAACTTCCTGTTTGGCGAGACAGCCATATTTTTCCTTTAATGAACATAGTGAAAATTTTTGTCACACTTTTCTCAGCTACTACTGGACCGATTCATTTCAAATTTGGTATTTGACTTTATATATAGGCGGAATGCGTCGCCTCCCATTTTGGTCGCCTTATGATATCAACTTCCTGTTTGGTTGGACTTTGCCATTTTTACCTTTATTGAACATAGTGAAAATTTTCGTCACACTTTTCTCAGCTACTACTGCACCGATTCATTTCAAATTTGGTATTTGACTTTATATAAAAGGGGCATGCGTCATCTGCCATTTTGGTCACTCTATGATATCAACTTCCTGTTTGGCGAGCCTTAGCCATTTTTTCCCTTTATTGAACATAGTGAAAATTTTCGTCGCACTTTTCTCAGCTACTACTGGACCAATTCATTTCAAATTTGGTATTTGACTTTATATATAGGCAGAATGGGTCGCCTCCCATTTTGGTCGCCTTATGATATCAACTTCCTGTTTGGCGGGACTTTGCCATTTTTACCTTTATTTAACATAGTGAAAATTTTCGTCGCAATTTTCTCGGCAACTGCTGGGCCGATTTATTTCAAATTAAGTATTTAACTTTAGATATAGGAAGAATGCGTCATCTCCTATTTTAGTTGCCTAATGATATCAATTTCCTGTTTGGCGGGACTTTGCCATATTTCCCTTTATTGAACATAGTGAAAATTTTCGTCGCATTTTCTTTGCTACTGCTGGGCTGATTTATTTCAAATTTGCTATTTTACTTTATATATAGGGGGAATGCATCGTCTCCCATTTTGGTTGCCTTATGAAATCAACTTCCTGTTTGGCAGGACTTAGCCATTTTTCCCTTTATTGAACATAGTGAAAATTTTTGTCGCACTTCTCTCAGCAACTGCTGGGCCGATTTATTTCAAATTTGGTATTTGACTTTATGTATAAGGGGAATGTGTCGTCTCCCATTTTGGTCGCCTTACTATATCAACTTCCTGTTCGGCGGGACTTTGTCATTTTTCCCTTTATTGAACATAGTGAAAATTTTTGTCACACTATTCTCAGCTACTGCTTGGATGATTTATTTCAACGAGTAGGGTATACCTAGCACAACAACGCGTGCAACCTCATGTTTGATTTCCAAGTAGATATTGATGTTGCGACTTCAAAACCGATGTTGAAAATTGTTTGTTGACTGCCATTTACAAAATGACATCTCGACTTCAAAACTGGTGTCGAAAGTGGTCCTTAGCAAGAACATTTTTTGTCAAAAAAGCCCAACAAACAAATATAGTAAAACATGATCAGACTTTAAAAACAGTTCAAGATATTGGAGGTGTTTGAGCTTAACGAAAGTTTGAGAAACTGAAGATCAACTGTATAACTTACAATGTTACCTTGATTGTGGCAACTGAAAGCCAGGTGAGCGATACAGGCTCCTGGGAGCCTCTGGTTCCCTGTATTGAACATAGTGAAAATTTTCATCGCACTTTTCTCAGCTACTGCTGGGCCGATTTGTTTCAAATTTGGTATTTGACTTTATATATAGGGGGAATGTGTCGTCTCCTATTTTGGTTACCTTATGATATCAACTTAATGTTTGGTGGGACTTAGCCATTTTTCCCCTTATTGAATAGTGAAAATTTTCGTCGCATTTTTCCCCTTATTGAATAGTGAAAATTTTCGTCGCACTTTTCTAAGCTGCTGTTGCGCCCATTTATTTCAAATTTGGTATTTGACTTTATATATAGGAGGAATGCGTCGTCTCCCATTTTGGTTACCTTATGATATCAACTTCCTGTTTGGCGGGACTTAGCCATTTTTCCCTTTTTAATGTGTGAAATAATTTGAGTGGGGGTATACCTAGCACGACAACGTGTGCAACCTCATGTTTATATGGAGGAACATTAGCAACATTTTCCCCCACAATTAAAGAAAAGATTTGATATTGAAATTTCATGAAAACTTTTGCACAGTTTTAGTACACAAGCTGAAGATGTGCTTGAAGTAATATGGTTGCTGTCTGAAATTTTGAAAGGGAGATAATTTGTAAAAAGGGGGAGGTATATCATTTTGTCCATACTTGTATTGTGTCCACATTTGTACTGTGTCCACAACTGTGTTGGGTCCACACACACTTAAATTCACACATGTCAGATTGATTCAGGGTTCAATTAGCGGGGGGTATACCTGGCTGCCATTCGGCAACAGCTCTAGTTAACATTTAAGAAATTATGTGATATTTATTAATTATTTGATATTTATTTATCTATAATGTAATCTATTTAAAATTTTGATTTGATCTTTGGGGGGTCGGGGGTCAGGGGTATATATTTTGTGAGCTTTGCTCACAGTTTTTCTAGCGATCTTGCATTTTTGTGTATTAGTAATCATACTAGGAGCCAGACTAAACAGGCAACCTACTCTCTTCCAGGTTTGTAGATGATGGAATGGATGGTCAATCAAAACTTCAGTTATATAAATGTTGTGTTAGAATTATGATTTCATATACAAGAACTTCAAGAAATACAGTAGTCTGAACAAGAACTGAACATAATGGTCTGCATTGTTCCCTTCCAGCTAAAAATATCAGGAAATTTGACATCAAGTCCCAAAATAACTGAAAAATTTGTGAAAGGTACAAGTTCAAAGTTACTTCGTTTACTCCATATCCCATTATTTGTTCATTATCATTACACCATTTGAACTTACACTGTAACTTGTCTAGTTATAGCTATAAACCAGATATCAAAAAGCTTCTCAAACGATGTTAAAAAAGTCTAGACATTTAATGTCCACATGGACTGAGGGATTGAACCTATAGTCCCCTTTGTAACAGAATATAAGAACAAGCATAAGATTTGTTCCAAAGGAAAAAATATTCCATAAAATGTGTTCCATTAGAACGAATATTATGATATTTGTTCCTAACAGAATAAATGTTATATATATAATATTTGTTCCAAAGGGAAGAAATATTATGCCAATATTATTTGTTCCAATGAAACTTTTGTCAGGTGGAACAAATATATGTTTATACCCTTCAGGTTTTGGCAGAGCACTAATAAAACAAAACATACATGTTATGCTAAAACATCAGTAAAAAAGTCACCCACACTGAATGTAAATAAAAAATGATTTCATGTACACTGAAGATCAAAGATATCAGGTCTTAACAACAAGTAAACAATAAAAGAGTTAAGTTTCATGTGTTACTGTTAACATACAATCATTTTGTTTAAATAATATCTCATCAGGGTGGGAAGCTTGTCTCAAACTGTTTCCTATCCTCCATATTTAATATTCAAATATGTTAACTATGTGACTATACAAATTTTTTTTACCAAATTAGCCTGTCTCTGCAAAATAAGCTTGCTTTAGGCAGGTATTATGGAAGGTATTTCAAACTCTTGACCTCATATCTGATTGAATTGTATATAGTATCTGTGTAAAATTTAGAGGAAAAATGAATAGAGTATGGTTAACCCAAAAACATATTTTTTATCAATTTTCTTTTAGTTTTTTTAAATCAAGGTTGAACAAATTCTATGTATTATACTATTACCCCGGTATTGTCTTATTTTGTTCTATATAGAGATGAGCCAGTAAAGAGAAACAAGATATATTTGATTAAACAAATGACATATACCGGTACTGTACTTCAGAATCTGTATTTTTTTTCTATATAGAGGCTAGCCAATTAAGAGAAACAAGACAAAATATTTTACATCATCTCCTTGGAGAAGACAGTATGAACACTTCCGTTGATTTAGAATTTTCTGGATTAGTGAACAAAAAACTTGTCATGAAGCGGGCATTTTTGACACATGAGGATGAAGAAAATGAAGGTACATGTACATATATATAGTGACTGTGAAAAATTGTACGATACTCTTTAACGATCAGTCTGCGATGCATCTGTCAGTGTAAAACAAATTGTGTACATTTTGTTCTACATTCTATTTTTATTTTGGGCAGGCTTTCCACATTTAGCAGAACATTTGTTTTGATCTTCTTAGCATCACTTGTTTCAAGTTACCATGTACTGAAACTAAACCTGTCAAAACCGATCACTAATTATGCTTTATTACCTAAGTACACAAGTGTTACAAAAATCACCTGTGAATTTTAAATAACAAATGTTAACAAAGCAAAAAAATAGTTTTTGTTTCCTAATTGGGCTGCCAAAAGGATATGAAAACAGTGATTGAAACATTTAGTCATGTTGCATTAAAATAGCAGAACAGTGATTAAAGTGGGATAAAGGTAAAGTTGCGACAGTCACATTTAATTAAAAAATAAATAGATGCCATGTTCTTGATGACCCGGATGATAATTAAGAAATAATTCATGGCAGGTATATGGTTATTGGAAATTTAACCATGTGCTGGGCCTTTATATTTGAATTTAACCCAGAGCGTTAGCAAGGGGTTAAATTTACGAATATAAAGGCCCAGCCCTTGGTTAAATGACAATAACCATATACCTGCCATGAATCATTTCGATTCTAATATGACATAAAATGGAATTTTCCATTCTGTAGCAACCTAAGAGAAGGCAGATTTCCTGTTTCCATTGCTGTCTGTGTCAATGACGTCACAATACACAATCTGACGTTTTCAAACTGATGCAAGTTCAAAATCCATATCGAAAGCAAAATAATACACATTTATGTGTCTGAATAACATTATTAAGTTGAAAAATGTTCTGAACTTTAATTTCCTTCACAAACTAGGACAAACAAAATTAAAAACATGGTTGTTTTGCATCCCTTTTACTATTATTCTAACACCATTTGCGCATTGCATAGTATATGGTTATCAAGTATTTAACTGGCTGACGATTAACAGGAGCCATGTTAGAATATGTCATCTTCAGATGAAATGCAGCCGGTGAATGCAGCCGGCGCAATTCTGTAGCTTTTCTGTTGTACTGTTTACAAATAAGAATTGCTTTAGGCTGGGAGATGATGACACTTTCATCAAGAATGTAAAATTATCAATACAAAGGAGGCATTATGATTGACGATGAATCAGATGATCACAATAATGTTGTTGAGGATTTTGAATATAAAAAGTACCATGTTCTGAAGGTCTTGCAATTGTTTAATCCTTAATTTTGTTAAATAATATTGCTTGAGAGGAAAAGATAATGGCACATTTCAAGTTTAAGCAAATTTATAAATTGCTTAAGAATAAATAATGATTTACAGTAATTTGAATGGATAGAAACTAGACAAAATTCTTTTTCAAAGAGGTCTCCATCCTCCTTCAATATTCAATATAATTTTAGTTCAGATTATTTGAACGTGTTGATAGTATGTTTAATACACATTTGTTATGAATTAAATCTTCAAAATATGCATTCAGATACACATGTATAATATTTAACCTGGTTTATTTTTCCAAGGAGAACCACCATCAACAAGTCACCAGGAGAGAACAGAGATGACAGGAGATGTAACTCAGGAGAGTACGGAGATGGCAAGAGATGTAATTCAGGAGAGTAAAAGTTCAGATGGTTGATACAACTTCACTGAATCCTGGATATTTGTGTTCATGTCAAGATCACATAGAACGGAATGGTTCCTGCCATTTTGAACTCTATACTTGACCCATCATGGTTGATGGAAAAAACAGCTGGAGTAATCCTGTGTTTACAGTGACATAAAAAAATTATCTGTTATTAGGCATTCAAAATTACAATCTGTATTGGTTAGATAAAAGTCTGTACAAATATAAGACTATCTTACTATGTATTAATTCATATTTTCCTTTCCGTTTTCATTTTACATGTAAATGTATATTTGTTTCAGCTTTATACGATTTATTATATTTTCATATTCATTCACCCTAAGTTACAAAATTTGGATTATTGGGATACTACATGTAATTCATAAATTATCTTTTGTTACTGCATATTTGTTGTTTTTTTTTAAATCTTTTTCTTTTTTATAGATCTTTTATTGATGAATAACGGTGTTAGGTCAATAATATTAGGTATGTGGGTTGATCCATTGTATTACATGACTATCTGTTTCATAGTCTTTGGCCTTGACAGCAATCTCATCATCTGGTGACCATTTAAAGTTTTAATCAGTAATCCGCAACTGTAAGTGGTGGGCTGATGAATTATATGGTATGAATTTAAGTTTTGGATAGTTCTTAACTGTCTTCTTTTTGGCCTTTAACCTCATTTTCGTGGTCTAGTTTTCATCAAAAGGTCAGTTTCTTAACAACTATAAATGCTTGGTCAGTGCTTACAACTTTTGATTTCAATTATTTCATAATCCAACTACCATATTAAATTCTTTAGTTTATTTTTGGATAAATTTAAATGGTAAGTACAAATGTAATGATATTTGGTGAGTTAATTTGTTTCTGATAGCACATTTGAGACTGCAATATTTTACTTCTTGCTTTCATTTTTGCAGTTTAGTGACCCTTTTTATTTTTGTTAATACATAATACAATCATTACAAGGGTATCCTGATTCAAAATTGTATTCAATAGGTCTGGGGACCAAACAACATGGCTGTGATTGCTAAAACTAGAACATACCGTATAGCGGGTTATTTTGACGGGTGTAAAATTTGGTGGTTTTAAAGAGAAAACGTATACGAAAAATTTTGGCGGTTTTTATTTTCGCGATTACGTAAAATTTCCCTTGTTACTAAAAAGGAGTGAGTTTCGGTTATAATCAGTGTTTATCAACATGAAATATTAAAGAAAAGAGTGATAATTATCCTTTGATTTTAATTAATTTTAATTGTCATTAATCAGTTATTTAGTAAATCACATATAATTTATATTAGTACCTCAGTAATTTTAAATAAATTGTCACCTTCACGGCATGGCATGAATACAAACTTTACACATGCACAATACATAGAGACATTCAAGCTGTCATGATAAATATCAATTTCCAAAGGTAACAATGATAAAAAAAAATATGCTATAAATTTTATATATACTTGTTTAAATATGTAAACTGGAGAATAAAATTTGGCGGAATTTATTTTGGCGATTTACGGTGGACCGCTAAAATACGCCAAAATTAGCACCCCGTGAAAATAACCCGCTATACGGTAGGGGTAAATTGTGGTTTTTGGCAAATAACTCATAAAACTTTACAGATATAAAAAATCTGACGGAGTAAAGATGATCAGCATGACAAAATCTACCTACCTGGCGATTCTGAATAAAATCTGATCACCCATTTTTGAGTAATTGCCCTTTTTCCGAAAAATTTTCAAAATTTTAATTATGAAAAAAAAAACTATCAGATAGAGGTCAACTTTAAATTACAAAAATGTTCTGCATATCCAGATCTACCCACCTGGAAATTTTGAAGAAAATGTGAATACCAATATAGGAGTTATTGCCCTTTATTGGTCAAATTTTTGTAATTTTGTACATTTTGCATTGTATTTCCAAAAACAATTTAAAAAACAGGTTAAGATTAAAATGCTAAAATGTTCAGTATGTCAAGAACTACATTGTATCTTCATTATGGAAGTTGGCTGACTTGCCCCCACCTCATCCAAGATGGCTGCCAGCAGGGAACTTAGTTTAACATTGGACCCTATGGGAAAACACATTCAAAGATCTTCTCCTCTGAAACTAATTGGCCAATAGGAACTATACTTGGTGACAACTGTCAATAGTTGGTTCCCATTGAAGAATATGTGTGGTAAGTCAGCATCTATTATGAGATGGCCACCAGCAGGGGACATGGTTTAACATTGGACCCTATTAGAAAACACATTCAAAGACATTCTTCTCTGAAACTACTTGGCCATTTGAAATCAAACTTGGTCACATTAGGCCTTTAGCAGTCTTCTTTAAAAAATATGTCTGACAAGTCCTCATTTCATCCAAGATGGCCGCCAGTTGGGAACATAGTTTAACATTGGACCTTATTGGGAAAACACATTCAAAGATCTTCTTGGCCAATTGGAACCAAACTTGGTCACAACTACCAGTCGTTGGCTCTTTTAGAAATTTGGTTCTATAAGTCCGAGTCATATCTATGATGGCAGCCATCAGGGAACATAGCATAACATTAGACCCAGAAGGAAAGCATTCAAAGATCTTCTCCTCTGAAGCCACAGAGTCAATTACAACCAAACTTGGTCATAATAGTCCTTGGGTTGTACCTTTTAAAAATAAATTGTGTTCAATGCCTGATCCAAGATGGCCCAAATAAGAAATTAGTATGTCATAGGACCCCAGGGGAAAACACTTTCAAAGATCTTTTCCTCTGTAACTTCTTTTCCTATTGAAACCAAACCTCATCATAATTGAAAAATGTGTCCAGCAAGTCCACATCAAATCCAAGATGGATGTAAATGGGAAACATAGTTTAACATAAACCAAAAGGGAAATGCATTCACAGATTTTTTTCTCTCTGAAATGCTTGAAATATTTAAACCAAATTAAGTTTCAATAGTCCTTGCATCATCCCCTTCAAAATTTCCTATTTTGAAATGCATACAAAGATCTTCTCCTGAAACCTAGGGCCATATTTACATCGAAGTCTATTAAGATACTAGAAAATGAGGCACTTTGAGGATGTATTCTCCTGAGGTTTCAGTCTCGTTTAACTCTCGTTTATGAATAATTCTTAAAACTTGCCTTGTGAGTGAATTTTTTTATTGATTTATATAATATAAAGACCCTCCAAAATGGTTTAAAAAACTATGTACCTACTACCAGTAGCTTTCAAGAAATTAAAAAAAAAAAAAAATTTTGACCAAAATTGACCTTTTTTTATCTCAGTCAGAATTAAGCCTATGATGAAAGTGACAACAAAAGTCAGAATAGATCAAAGGAAGAGACCAGTAAGGAAAATCCGTATAACATTCGACTGAATCAGGGGAACACAATCCGACACAGAACATTTTTGGCAAGCCGTCATATTCCCGACTTTTAGGGTAGGGTAATAAAAATCATTTTTCAAGAAAAGTATGCATCTCATTCATTTCTATTCTTCTAAGTTCTTAAAGATGTAATTGTCCAACTATTGAAAAACAAAAACAGAGAGTTTTGAATGTTCAGTTGATGGAAAATTTGAAAAATTTTGATTTTTACATATTTTACCTGTCTTGAATTTGACCAAAAAAAAAACCATCATTTTTAGCTCACCTGGCTAATGCCAGGGTGAGCTTTTGCCATCACTTTGCGTCCGTCGTCCGTCTGCCCGTCCGTCCGGCGTAAACTTTTCATTCAAAGATCTTCTCCTCTGAAACTACTGGGCCAATTGGCACCAAACTTGGCCACAATAGTCCTTTGGTGGTCCCTTAAAACAAGGTGTTTTTCAGGTCTGTGCCAGCGGGAAACATAGTTTTAACATTGGACGGTATGAGAAAACACATTCAAAGATCTTCTTCTCTGAAACTATTAAGCCAATTTGCACCAAACTTGGCCACAATAGTCCTTAGATGGTCCCTTACAAAATAGGAGTTTTTCAGGTCTGTGCGATATCCAAGATGGCCGCCAGCGGGAAACATAGTTTTAACATTGGACCCTATGGGAAAACACATTCAAAGATCTTCTCTGAAACTACTGAGCCAATTGGCACCAAACTTGGCCACAATAGTCCTTTGGTGGTCCCTTACAAAAAAGGTGTTTTTCGGGTCTGTGTGATATCCAAGATGTCCGCCAGCGGGAAACATAGTTTTAACATTGGACCCAATGGGAAAACACATTCAAAGATCTTCTTCTCTGAAACTATTAAGCCAATTGGCACCAAACTTTGCCAAAATAGTCCTTTGATGGTCCCTTAAAACAAGGTGTTTTTCAGGTCTGTGCGATATCCAAGATGGCCGCCAGCGGGAAACATAGTTTTAACATTGGACCCTATAGGAAAACACATTCAAAGATCTTCTTCTCTGAAACTACTGAGCCAATTGGCACCAAACTTGGCCACAATAGTCCTCAGATGGTCTTTTACTAAAAAGATGTTTTTCAGGTCTGTGCGATATCCAAGATGGCCACCAGCGGGAAACATAGTTTTAACATTGGACCCTATGGGAAAACACATTCAAAGATCTTCTTCTCTGAAACTACTGAGCCAATTTGCACCAAACTTTGCCAAAATAGTCCTTTGATGGTCCCTTAAAAAAAGGTGTTTTTCAGGTCTGTGCGATATCCAAGATGGCCGCCAGCGGGAAACATAGTTTTAACATTGGACCCTTTAGGATAACACATTCAAAGATCTTCTTCTCTGAAACTACTGAGCCAATTGGCACCAAACTTGGCCACAATAATCCTTAGATGGTCTTTTACAAAAAAGGTGTTTTTCAGGTCTGTGCTAAGCCAAGATGGCCGCCAGCGGGAAACATAGTTTTACCATTGGACCCTATGGGAAAACACATTTAAAGATCTTCTCTGAAACTATTAAGCCAATTGGTACCAAACT
Organism: Modiolus philippinarum; assembly: GCA_002080025.1. Lineage (NCBI taxonomy): Eukaryota > Metazoa > Mollusca > Bivalvia > Mytilida > Modiolidae > Modiolus > Modiolus philippinarum. The sequence continues at coordinate 17,619 of MJUU01036921.1, read as the reverse complement.
GTGCCCAAATAGTCCTTTGATGGTCCCTTAAAAAAAGGTGTCTTTCAGGTCTGTGCGATATCCAAGATGGCCGCCAGTGGGAAACATAGTTTTAACATTGGACCCTATAGGAAAACACATTCAAAGATCTTCTTCTCTGAAACTACTGAGCCAATTGGCACCAAACTTGGCCACAATAGTCCTTTGGTGGTCC
>MJUU01036921.1:0-13133 GCA_002080025.1 Modiolus philippinarum | reverse complement strand
GTCTGTGCGATATCCAAGATGGCCGCCAGCGGAAAACACAGTTTTAACATTGGACCTATGGGAAAACACAATCAAAAAGATCTTCTTCTCTGAAACTACTGAGTCAATTGGCACCAAACTTGGCCACAATAGTCTTTACGTGGACACCTGAAAAGAATTTTTTTTTCAGGTTCCCACTTTATCCAAGATGGCTGCCAGCAGGGAACATAGTTTAACATTGGAACAGTTTAACATTGGACCCCATGAGGAACACTTACAGCGGTCTTCTCCCCTTAAACTAATTGGGCATATTGGAACTATAGTTTAATTATATACATGTATATTGCCTTTTTAACATAAAATGTCTATGTTAATCAAGCGATACAGGCTCTTGAGAGCCTCTTGTTTAACAAAACTTTCTTATATCATCACAGACCTATGCTTTTTTAGCTCACTTGGCCTAAAATACCAATGTAGGAGTGTTTGCCCTTAGTTTGTCGATTTTTTTGTAATTTTATACATTTTGTCTTATATTTCAAAAATGATTTGAGATAGATGTTAAGTTTGAATAGCAAAAGTGTTCAGCTTATTAAGAACTACAGTTTCTACATATGTTCAACAGGTTCACATCTCATCCAAGATGGCCGCCAACAGGCTCGTAGTTTACATAAGACCACATGGGATAATGTTGAAAATTGTACTTCTTGAAAACTTTCATAAGTCAAGTTGATATAAAATAGTCATGGTAGCATGATGGTTATTAAATAAATGAAGGATTTAATTACCGATCATGAATCCAAGATGGCCGCCACCGCAGATCTTTGTTTAACATTTGAGACCATGGGAAAATGTTATGTAAATTGCTAATTCTTGAACATCCTTTAATATATCAATTTGATATTAGCAAGGCATGGTAACATATGGTCATCTACCAAATTTTGTATATCTTTAACAATACTTTACAGGGCTTTATATTCGTGGTACAAAATATTCGCGGTTTTCAGTGTTGCATTTATTCGCTGGGTTTTATATTCGCGGATTTTTAGTGAAAGTCATCATGTTCATTTATATGAAATATTCACGGGTATCAATTTTCGCGTTTATCGCTTGAAACGCAAATAGCTCGAAAATTAATACCCAGCGAAATATAACAACCATACAGTAACAAATCCAAAATGGCTGCCACATGGAACATAGTTTAACATAGGACCCTATGGGAAATGTTGTGAATTGTTATTTCTTGAAAATTGTTTCATGCATCAAGTTGACATTAAGTAGAAATAGTAGCATGATTGTCATTAAACAACTGTAGGATTTAATTATCCATCATAGATCCAAGATGGCTGCACAGCTGCATTTCATAGTTTAACACTGGAAATATGTTGAAAATTGTCAAAATATCTTGAAAAGCCTTTCATATATCAAGTTGATATTAAGTTAGCATGGTAACTTGATGTTCATGTACAAGGTGTTGTATATGGTACCAATCAGAAATCTAAAATGGTCGCCATTGGGGAGTTCAGGTTAACACAGTTTAACATAAAACTCTTATGGTGAAATGTTCTAAATTGATTATTCTAGAAAACTGTTTCAAACATCATATTAATATTAACATGACAATAATCTACTAGATGACTGACTCCAGGTTAATTGTTAAACCCTGTGGGAAATTTTATTGATCAGTAGCCACCAGGTGAGTGATACAGGCTCACATGTGAGCCTCTGGTATTAGTTATATTTCTTCAGATTAACTAGATCTAACAATCTGGAAACTTTGACAGAAAATTTGATGGTAGGAAATGTTATTTTTACCAAAGTTGGCCCCAAAATAGGCCAAAATTGATGAAATTTGCACAAAACCACCATATATAGGGGTTTTCAAATAATGATAGTACAAATTAATGCACGCGGACATATGGTTTTCTCTTCAAAAATGATTTCTACAGGGTCTTTGCATTTTAAAAATTTAGGTTACTTGAAAAACTATGCAGGAAAATTTTGACCTATCAAGGAGGATACATCCTTAACACTGAGGTTATTTGGATTACAGTTTATGTCAGCCATGGACCAGGTGAGCTATACAGGCTCTTTAGAGCCTCTAGTTAAGTATGGAACTAGATTTCAATAATATAAGTTTTAAACAGTGGATTATTTGATGAAGCTCTTATCTAAAGACTCGATGATTATATGGCTTTCTAAAGTTGAGGACAGACAGACAATATCTTAAAGTAGAAATTAAAAGCCCTTCTTTATCCCAGAGGGCACGTCGGAGGAGTTATGAAAGGGCTTTGACTCATTTATATTCTATTTCTTTATCAAATCAAAGTTATCTGTTTTGCTCTTAAAAGCTGTAATTATCTCTTGCTATAAAGTACAGTTGATAACATACTGATAGGACATATTTATTGTGGTGAAAAACAGACTTTATGGATAATGACATTCATTTGTATAAATGTAATTTGATTACAAAAGAATACTCTTGCATTTATTTGTCATAAATATAATCAGGAATGGTACCATGATGGTCATTTACCAATTTTTTTTATCTTGTACCTATCACAAATCCAAAATGGCTGCTACTTAAGACCATAGTTTAACATAAGACAATATGTCAAAAATGTTGTAAATTGTTCATTCTTGAAAACTGTATCATACATGAAGTTAATATAGACTAGTCATGATAACATGATGGTCATTAAACAAAGGTATGATTTTAGTACCTATCCAAGATGGCTGCCACTGCAGATCATAGTCTAATATTGAACCCAAGGGAAAAAGTTGTAAATTGCTAGTTCTAAAAAACAGTTTTATGTATTAAATTGATATTAACTAGGCGTTTTAGCATGACAGTAATCAACCAGATGAATAATTTTACTACCATTTGGCTGTCCCCCCAGATTAATCATTAAACCCTGTGGGAAAATCTTATTGAACAGTAGCCACCAGGTGAGAGATACAGGCTCATATATATGTGAGCCTATGATTGGAGCTTACAAAAGAATTTTGACAGTTTGGAAACCTTGACATATACTACTGTATTACTATGTTTGTTGTTGATGAACTTCGGTTCAGGTGATATAAAAGGATAGGTTGTTTATTTTGTTTATTATGTATCCTCAGAAAAATCGACGAAGCCTATGGATAAGTTTCTGTGGCAGATCAGCTCAGATTTAAATGACACATTTTGATCATCAACTGCTGATGAAAATGGAACTTTTCTCTGCATAAATGATATGGAAGGTTCTTTGCAGTCTTGAAAAAAAAACACAGTGAGTGTAGAACATAGTAAAGGACTCTTTGAAAAAAGAACATTTCATTCATCTCCACTGAAGCTACCACACATTAAAAAAATGCAAGAATGATGTATGGAGGGTCCTTAGCACATTCATGTCTTCAAAACAACAGGACACTCAGAAGTTTACATCAAACAAATGGTAAATGCATTAAAATTTTACCAGTCGGAAATTCATTGCATAACTAATAAAACATCGATTGAATGGCTCTCAAGAGGATCCCATTCATAAGTATATCTTGTAACTCAACCTTTCAACAAAGACGGCCTTGTTAGACCAGCATTATTAACCAGTTATGTAACATTTGTTGAAAATTGAAGTTCCGGTACTAGGTTTTTAGATCAAATAACAGCATTATTTAGTAAACTTACTTGGCGAAAGCTAGGGTTAGCTTTTGTGTCACTTGGCGTCCGGCGTCGTCTTTAGTTAACTTCTCATTTAAAGACCTCCCCTGAACCCACTGAGCCATTTGGAACCAAACCTGGTCACAATAGTCCTTGAATGGTCCTCTTCAAAGTTTTTAGTTCGTCTCAACGAAGTTGAGGAGGACTCAGTATTGGAGTACCCCCGGCGTCCGCGTCCACGTCTTCGTCCGCGTCCGTATTTAGGTATATATCTTGGTAACTATGAAAAGGGTAGGGTCATCGAACTTTTGGCTATCTTGGGCCATCTCACAGCCTCCAAGAAAATTAGGTCTCTTTGACCTATATTTTCGGCTTGACTGGCTTTCATTTAATTTTAGGCCCGAGTTGATATCTCAGTAACTGTACATGGTAGGATCATCTAACCTTGCATGTGCATGCATCTTTGATGGTAGGTCAGCATCCATGCAAAATTAGGTCACTTCGGTATTTAGTTATTTGTTACCACTGGGTCGATGCCTCTGCTGGTGGACTGTTAGTCCCCGAGGGTATTCACCAGCCCAGTAGTCAGTACTTCGGTGCTGACCTGAAAGCCGATTCTATTTGAAACCTTGCAATATCTAAATTTTTATACGACCGCAAAAAAATTGTGGTCGTATAATGGTATGGTGCTGTCGTCGTCGTCGTCTGTAGACACTTTGTTTTTGCAAATGTTGGTATGTATCTTTTTTTCCTTTATTTCATTTCTTTGTAAAAATTCTTTTTCATAAACTGTATACTTATTTCAAATCAGTTTTGTTAAAAAGCTTGTTAATTTTTACACATTCAGTTAGATTAAAAGATTTTAAGCTTGCATATTTCAAAGGGTATACATGTACCTTTGGGTGAACATGGGGTGTATTCACAGGAAAGGTTGACAACTTGTTTATGAGGTAGTAACACCTGGCATTACATGTTACCTATCAGGTTTTGTGATTCCGTACTCTGTGAAATATCAATATGTTAGTGTGCTTGCAGCATTCATATTTACTTGTAGCGCTAGCATATATCTCTATATTCCTAGAAATGTTACATGATTAATACACAAATAATTAAAAAAAACCATAAAGCTCAATTTATTTTTTTAAATATAGATGAAACGAATTTATTAATTGAAATGAAAAAAAGCTAGTAAGTGTTTTTTTTCAATTATTTATCAGTATAAGTAATGTTCTGTCTGTGGTACCCGTCTACCCCTTAATGGCGGACCGATCGTAATCAGGGGACATAACAAAATTTACTAATTTCTGAAAACGTCTATATGCCTCTTGTTGCATGGGTAAATTTTTATTATGATTTTTGTTTAATTAGACTGTAATGTATTTGAAGTTTAATGGTAATAGCCAAGGAATTGCAATTAAAATTTTGTATTCTGTATAGCTATCCTTTTAATAGCATACAGAAATCAAAGCTCCGATGGAGCTGAATCTCGAAGCCCTGAAAATCTACACGTGGCAAAACTTCGTAGTCATCCAAAGAACTGCTGCATACGTCTGCATGTATCAAGTTACTCCGTAATACGTGAAAATAATCGGATTGTGTGATTTCGCATGTCGATTTCATTGCTATAGATATATGCAATACACACTATCATGAAAGTGCGAAAGGGAAAAACGGTTGACTTGCATTCCCTGCGAAATTGACTTGTGTGTTCCAGATGTATTATGGGAAAATAAACAATCAGTTAGACGAAAAATGTGGCATTTAGGTTAAAAATTCATTTTTTTCTAACAGAAATTAGTATTTGACGTTGAAATATATAAGTCATGAGTATTATTATGATTACAAAATACCTTTATATTAGAATATAAAATTTGACATATTTTAAAGGCATTTTACCTACTTATGATTTAAGGTAATAATTTCATTATTAAACGTCTGTTCTTTTAACAAAACATGTCTTTCGCATTTAGCAACCTAGGAACATCGTTGTCAAGCCGCATCATATTGTTACAGCTGAAAATTCTAGTAAATGCGATAGGGTTCTGTCTTGAGAGCGAAAGTTTACTTGCACGAGGGCTACAGTTTTCTTGCATGAAAACTCAAGAGGAGCGATAGTTTACTATGATGAATTTTAATAATAGTGCGATCGGACATAAAACTTCATATTTCGTTTGCTAATCACCACCAAACGGCTATTTTAATATTCGATTTGTGAAAAGAGTACAATAATGTAAATAAATGCTCAATGTTGTGCAAACAAAGAGCTTACTGAACGATTGATGCTTAAAAATGTAATTAATATGCTATAGTTTATTGTGTAGTGGGGTAAAGTTGACTCTGATTTATGCTATAGTTGGTTATTGTACTCCCAAAAATAATCATAATTTACTTGGGTGTTCACAAAACAAATGAAAATGATATCAATGAAAGTAACAGCGTTTTAAATATGGAAAACAAATGCGTATTTTGAAAATATGAAACAATTCCCATTTTGCAATGCAGTTCTACGCTTTACAAATGAAACATTTTTATTCCTTGAGTTTTAAAATGATGGACCGGACTTATTTTCAGATTTCTATATTACTGCAAATTTCTACAACTTATAAAATACAATTTTGATTAATGAAAAATGTTTACACTCCCAAAGTAAAGTCACATAACATCTCAGACACATAGGGAAAAGTGAGTGTGGTATTCAAAAAGGTATTCAATAATAAACTAATTGCAATTTAAATTTGCAATTCCAGTTATTGCAAATCTTGTGCAACCAGATTTGACAGCTACCACATAGGTGTTATTACTTTGAAAAAAAATCATGAGACTTGCGAAATTCAAATTAGTTAGTTGATAACGAAATACAGAAGTTACTATTAATTTTTTTTCTGCATATGCGCACCTATGTCTCATCAGTGCAGATCGAACCAAATCATTTGGAAGTCCTTGAACCGAAAAATGTGTGAAAGCTGATAGAGAACAAATAACCAAAAGGATCTAAATAGAAAAGCCAAAATTGATATATTAATACACTCTTACACTACTGCAATTTAAAAAGCATATAAATTTGATAATCCTATTAGAAAATGCATTTTCCCATGAGATTTTACTATTTTTTCACTATTTCCATTGGGAGTTTGAATTACTAGTATTGCCATAGGAAAAAATTTCCCATTGAAGTTTAAAGAAATCCCATGGCAGTAGTAAAAGTCCTATAAAAATCTTTCAAAGTCCCATGAGAAATATCAATGTCAACATAGTGAAATACCATACGAAACTGTATTTTCCATTGGATTTTAAAATTCCTATTTTTCTTTTTAATTGCTGCTGTGATAGAGTTTGTTCAGCTCTTTGCGATTTATTCAAACTTCTTGGTCATGATTTGCAATCATTGGAATTGCAAATTTAAATTGGAGTGAGTTAATATTTAAAACACTTTTGCAAAGTTCTCAATATAATTTGACAGAATGGTAGAGTCAAAATGAAATCTTGGGACTTACATCATGGAAAAGAATACAGCAGTGATACACAAAAAAACTGTCGCACATATGCAAGAAAATTTCGCTTTCAGATATCTGAGTACCCGAGTTAACTATAACGATGAAGTTCTTGACCACCTTCGTTTGTTTCAGTATATATCTTTTATCCATTGGATTTGATTTGTGCAAAATGACTTAAACTGCACGAAATGCTTTCAAGTCTATAATATATAAGATTTTAAACTGTTGATNGTGTTGTTGTTCTTAAAATGGCGTTTAAGTCAAATAACTGACTCGAAGACACTCAATTTGTCGATTTTAATATGTATGTTGAAAAGAAAAAACTAAGATACAGAACGTACGTTTAACAAGAAGTATTGAGAAAATGGGATGCAACAATTATATCTTGAATTATGTAAAAAATATCGTTTTAATTGAGAAAAATCCAGATATATCAGACGACAAAAAATTTAGAATGTAAGTAAACTTTACTGAGAATACAAGTCAACCGTTATTCCCATTCGCACTCTCAAGATAGTGATACACTGTCACAAGTAAACAAATGTTATTTTTATCATTGACAAATTACTGCGCGACAGGTTCGTTGATCCGAGACGCAATAAAAAAAACGAGTAATTTGATAAACATGCATATTGATTTTTATTTAATATTATACAATTATGGCACTTCCACGAGATCAATATGGGGTTTAACGGAGCAATAAAGTAATATTGAACGAGGGTTTACCCCGAGTTCAATATTATCTTTTGCGCTCCGTTAAACCCCATATTGATCGAGTATAGAAGTGCCATAATTGTTTTATTATATTTGATTGACATTGCTGAAGTCACTGATGACAAACAAAAGAGGAGTGGTATTTCTATTGTGGGTGTAAAAGGGGTGTGGCCTGTACACGTCAATCAAGGTTAGTGTGCAATATGATGATTTATCATGATCATGTTTTATTGAGTAGATACATTACTATACTTTATACATAGAAATAAAAGTACAAATATAATAAAACAGTATAACGACACTGTATTCAACTCAAGAAAATGAAGAAATACAACTTAAAAACACAATGTATACGATTTTGAAAGAAACTTGCGCACTATATTTTATCGGAAGCACGAAGATCATCTTTTAGAGCTGTTAATAGGCTTGGAGCCTCACGTGATTTTTTCTTGTCATTTTAAGTTGAAATCAAAGCTCCGATGGAGCTGAATCTCGAAGCCTTGGAAATCTACACGTGGCAAAACTTCGTAGTCAGCCGAAGAACTACTGCATACGTCTGTATGTATTAAGTTATTCCATAACACGTGAAAATAATCGGATTGTGTGATTTCGCATGTCGATTTCATTGCTATAAATATATGCAATGCACTGTCACAGGTGAACAGATGTTATTTTCGTCTTTGACGAATTACTGCGCGACAGGTTCGTTGATCCGAGACGTAATATAAAAAAAAAGAGTTTAGTTTGATAATTTACAATGAAGGGATATGGAGTAAATGCAAATGAGACAAAATCTCTACAAATACATGGTAAAACACAGCGATGGAACAACGCTTTTGTGTTTTCATTAAGGAATTAGAGAGTTATTTTTCAGTTTAAAAAAAATTGTAAAACTAGTTACTTGTTACTTGTTTTGTAGATTCCTCCAACGGAATGCCAGACAACTCGGCCCGCGGACAACTCGGATCATGACCACTCGGACCGTATGGACAGACATCTCGGACCGTTGGACATGAACTACTTGGACCATTAAAAATGAACAACTTGAACCGTAATAACAAAAATTTTTATGACTGTAAAATGAATAAAAATGCCCGACAGCTCAGAAGAGACTATAAAAAAAAAATTAAAAAACTTTCAGCGAAAATATAAAGGACAACTCGTACCGTGAAAAATTATCTCAATTAAATAATAACTAATATCAACATATCATTAAAAAGACAAAGACTAAAAACAAATATTCAGTATAAATTTTAAAATTACAAAAACAGGAAAACAGCAAACACCTAAAGTTGAAAACTGAGCGAGGTTGTCAATCATTCAGCAAGATGTCAGAGACGTGTTTACACTGTCAACAGAATTTCAGACCTCGCCAAAAAATACTCATTGATTATGCCTTTAATAAAGAATATCTTTTACAGTCAGAGTTGTTATTATATTCATTATCTGACTGCACGTAAGTCATAGGTTGCGTCGATATTTATTTGCACAAACACATGATGAAAAAATGGTTATAATCAAAGTCACCGGAGTTGTCATCTATTTGACTTGAACTGTTAGTTTACGGTACTTTTGGTCTATTTGAACAATGAAAATTACTATTCTTTATGGATCTTTTCAAACTTTCGAGTAAAATTTCTGTATGGTCAAAGTAGACAGTTTATACGGTCCGAGTTGTCTGCTCAATACGGTCCGAGTTGTCCCTTTGTGAAAACCAGTTGTTTGTTATGATATGGTCCAAGTTTAATTTCTAAGGTGTCTTATCAAACCTCAAAGTCTTTATATACGGTCCGAGTTGTCCTCTATAACGGTCCGACCTGTCCTTTTTACGATCCGAGTGGTCATGGTCCGAGTTGTCCGCGGGCCGAGTTGTCCGCATACCCCTCCAACGTTGGAGCACTGCACATTGGCATATCATCGGAAAAAATATCTTATATACACGCGATTTATAATTTCAATAAATTCAAAAACACATTAAAAACACTATAAACAAAGCACCCGTACCCTTAAAAGCAAACAATGACTATATTTACATAAAGCATCACCTTGCACCAAACATGCTTAGATTTATCTTAAAATAAGTGTAAATTATAATTACAGTTAGTGCCTTTAAAACATTAAAAATTAAGAATGCAACACGAGAATCTACATATACACAGGCGTGCAATGATTAATTTAAAAACCTATGCCCTAAGATTTTCTTGCTGGTTTTGCATTATCTTGTAGTTTAAGCTCAAAAAGTATAATTCATAAATTTCTTATCAGAACTCCATAATAAAAGTTTCAGTTTAATCAATGCTTAAGATGTCAGCCGATGCGACTTTAAAAAGGTAAAAAAATATTAATAGAATAATGATTCATTGAACATGAAGTCCTAAATAATAAGTGTAAAGACTACTAAATAATGATTTTAAATGAGAAAATTAGGTGTTTGAAATTATTAGCTTTGAAAATTTATATGTTAGTGGAATGGCAGCATAAAACTAAAACTGAGTATATATTTGCAAGCTTAAAGGTAAAAGTATGATTCCAAGCAAAGCTAATTATATGAAATAGTGACTAAAATGTATTAATAAAGATCTATTTAAAATGTAAAAAATCAGAGTTAGAAAAGCTTAGCAATTCACCGGAGCTATAGGCTATATAGGTTCAAAGCACACATATTCATATATATACATATCACTTTCCTCAACTGAAAGCTTTTAAGCTTCTTCTGATAACAGTTTAGCCAAGTACCAGAATAAAAGTTCCTCTTTATAATTCTGTGCACTGTTTCTGTACCCCTGCTACCTGGAGCATATTCATACTACCTCATATCCAGTTTCACATTTGATATGAAATTAGATCTAAATAAATGAAGGTCGTAACACATGTTCCTAGACAAGCTCTCAATCTGTTGGTAATATTTGGAATTTAGAAATACCCTTAATATTGGCAAATATAACGTTTCAAAAAAATAATATCCTTGATTTTAAGCATATCTTATAACTTATAGGAAGCGAAGCTTCCATATATTTTGGAAACTGCAATTTTGTTCCCAATACTATGAGTTGAAAAAAATCCCTGCGTCGAGAGTTATCGTTCTTTGAAATATACGCAAATGGACACATCAATCTTTCAGAGAAGATTTCTAAAATATGTGTAAAAAATAAAGCATTTGAATACGTTGCTTGATGGTCATTCAAACATGTTGATGGTAAAATCGAAATGAAGAAAACAGAATAACAAGAAAATTGCAGCAGAGCTGCGAGAGGGCCGGGGTTAATTTGATAATTTGAGACATGTGAAACTTTAAATTCTTCAATAAATAGCAATGGAAATATTTATATTTGGCCCTCCCCCATATTTATGTTTACACATCAATGGTCATCATTGTATCAAATATTATTTTATTGATAATATAGCGAATCGTGAGACTTGACAGCTGTGCTCAAGTTTCCTGAAGTCACTCTTAAATAAAATTCATAGTAAAATATTCTTATTCAACCTAGGGGCCTGTTCACACTACAAAAGTTAATCCGGATTAACTCAGGTAAAAACGGCTTAATCCACATTACGTTCACACTGCAAAAGTTAATCCGGATTAACTTAATCCACAATGTTACGTGTATTTCAACTAAAAACTGGTCAATGTGAACGTAACGTTCTTGATTAACTTAATCCGGATTAAATTAATCCATATTAACTTAATCCGGGTTAACTCCAGTGTTAACAGGCCCTAGCTAGTCTGATTATTTTATAATTCACTATCCAAACATACATTTCACCCGTTAATGCTATTTCTGAATGCATTGCAATCTCAACAGCACTTCTGTAGTTGTCGACCCTTGAAGTGCAGTTGTACATATTTCCGGTGTAGTGTAGCAGACGCTTAATTGTTTTCATTTGAAGATTGACGATTTTCACATTAATTTGAGCATTATTATGTTTTAAAGCGTAATGCCATTCATTTTGAAAGTTTTCAGTCAATTATTCACGCCAGTAGGCTATCAACTATAGCCTTGGCCTAAGGCAAGGAAAAGGAAATATCAAACTTCAAGGTAAGACATCTTTATTTACGTTGTCATGACATCTACGTCCGCCGTTTTCATGCATGTCATGATACTTGAGGGGTGCGTTGCCATGGGCCTCCTCATTATGTGCCTTCGGCACATCAACTCTATTCATTGTTTAATATTAGGCACAATGTTTGTGAACGACAGATTTATCCTCATCCTAGTGGGCGTGCCGTCGGCACGTCTTTAAATTGACTAATATGGGCCTACTCGGGTGAAATATTTTTCTACGGACACCTGATGTTTGCCATCGAATGACGAACGCGTTGTCATGGGAACCGCACTATCTTTGTTATTTATTCTGTATTTATGTTGGTTGTGGTCGTGCCTGTGCCTATGGCACGACAGTTGTATCAATTTGTTCATATTATCTGTGCCTTCGGCACGACATTTTCTTCCATAATCATTAATTTACACATACGAAACTGCCCGTCTCGTGTGATTTCGTGTTGTCTCGTGTGATATCGTGTTGTGTAGACTGACGAGCCTGTCTCAAATCCGTCGAATCTAACGGATATAGCGTAACAGAGCAAAGCGTAGTGAGCCAGGGGGCAGCACTAGTCAGTCTACGTGTTGTGTCGTGTGATCTCGTGTTCGAAAATACAGTATACAGACCAGTTTTCTGTTTGTTGATACGGTCGTGCCTTCGGCACAAAACATAATGATAAATTGTTAATACTATTTATTCATCCTTTAGTATCCGTTTGGGTGTGGTCGCGCCTTCGGCGCGACATTCGATTTCAGTTTCGAAACTTCGTATACAGCTTTAGCTCCTCCCACTTCCGCTTCAGGACGAAAAGTGTTTACAAGTACCAACCATGTTCGCTTCGCTCACCCCATGGTTGGTAAAAAACAGTTTTACTGGGGAATTCTGGTACGAAACTAAAGACATATAAATCCATTCGGATTTCCACTGCATCGAAAAGGGTCATGATAATAACCGAGAAATTACGAATGAATATATGCAACCATGACAACGATAAAGCGGATCAATATCGTTACGCAAGAATTTTGAGTATATTTCTTTATACGCTAAATTACAACTTATACACAGTCATGCAGTATAGAAAAGACGCAAGGGAAGGTTTTGTCAGCAAACTAAATGCTGCTATGTGCAATTAATGTTAAAAAAGCTACTGGTGCAGATTATATTCCTGCCAAAGTAGTGAGACAGTGTAAGGTCACTGTATCTCAGCAGTTGTCATTGTTGATAAATTTATCTGTTAATACTGGTGTATTTCCAGACTCTTTGAA
>MJUU01036920.1:57786-94570 GCA_002080025.1 Modiolus philippinarum | reverse complement strand
GTTGATAACATGTAATGGGGAAAATGTTCAATACTATTCTTCCTTAGGTGTACCAGTCCTAGTACCAATATCCGATGTTGCTCCCATACAGTCGAATTTCTAAGAATGGCCAAGGGAAATTTTTTAAACTATAGGTCACGAACTTGCAATCATGGCCGCCATGTGGCCAAAATTGGGGCACTGTTCATTACAAGAGTTTGCTGTCTAGGTTCTGTTTTAATTGTTAATTATAGGTTTGTAAATATGCATCAATGCCAGAAGGTATTTAACACATTTGTTTTATCACCATTGGGGATATATAGCACAATTATTAAAGGGCAATTCCTAGGGTCACGAACTTGCCATCATCGAGGATAATAATAATAATGGAAATAATGGAAAAAAATAATTATTTAAAAAAATAATAATAAAATAATAATAATAACAGATCTTTTTTGAATCTGAAGCGTGAAAGACCTTGCAATTGTTCTTTGAACAATTGGACCTTTCATTATTATTATTTTTTTTCATCCGCCACAACTCAAGCTTCAAAACTACGCGACATATCATTTCGATACTTGGTGTGATAAATCGACATCAGTCTGGGACCTTAAAACTGAGGGCAGCATACTGAGCTATTTTTATTAACGGAGTTATCTCCCCCACTCCGAAAACCCTTGTTATCGGATAGACTCAGAAACCGTAACTGATATCAAAAATCTGAGATGTGGAAAATGTTGCATACATCCTAAGGATGATTTATCATGAAAAAAAAAATTTTGGGGTCGCGACCCCGGTTACGCATTTTTGACCCCTAAATATGCAAATTTCTAAAAGTTATCGGATTTCAACCAAATTTGGTTTCTAGGTAGCTTTCATGGTGATGATAACAAATCTGGAGTCCAAATTTTTTTCCGTCCGTCATTTTCAAAATGGCCGCCATTTGAAATTTTGTTATCACGATATCTCGGAAACGATAAAAAATTTCTGAAAACATTATATTGCAAAAAGACTCCTCTCATTGAGATCTACATTTGATTCATTCAAAGGAAAACTCTGCGGTGAACCGTTTTTGAGTTATAGCCCTTGACGCGTTTTGGTAAATTGTTTTTTTGCGAATAACTTTCAAACCGTTACAGATATTATAGTGAACATATATATTTAAAATGATCAGTGCAAAGAGACCTTCAATTTGAGTACCAGGTTGAAGGTCATCGGTGACCTTTGACCGTGACCTTTGACCTTGTTATCAGATAAACTCGGAAACCGTGATAGATAGCTGATCAAATGTAATGACAAAAATGTTCATTTTCACGAGATGCAACTTTGTTACATTTGGTCCGAAAAGGTTCGACAACTCTTTATATGAGTTATTGCCCTTTGAGAGATTTTGAGTTTCCGTTAATGCTTTATACTCCCAAACGATAAGTCGTAAAGACCTGAAACCTTCACCATTGTTAATAAGTGATATATGGCCATCTAAAAATGTCAAGGTCAAAGGTCACTGATCAAGGTCACCGATGACCTTTTGCCTTTTTATCGCTTTAACTCGTAAACTGTAGGAGATAGATGATCAAATGTTTTTGAGAAAATGTTTGTCTCATTGAGGTCTACATTTGACACTGGGGTCCATAATAATTGGACCATTCATTTTGGACCTATGGCCCAAAAACCATTTTTCGAGGTCAGATTTTAGAGTTTTTTGCCTATATCTCAAAAAGTATTAAAGATACAAAGAAACTATAAAAGGTAAAATGTTCGGCTCAATATGGCCGACAAAATGGAGTCAAGGTGAAAGGTCAAGGTCCTTAGCAACAACGTTATTTGCCATAAAAGTCCTTAGCAACCATATGCAAAAAAATTTGTAATGTTGTAAAGAGGAAATAAATGACATTGCCAACCGGAAGTGACTTTCCTGTCCTTAGCAACAAGCTACCGTTGATCAAAAGACTAATAAAGATCAGAACTTTTGATTACACCACATTTTGAACTGAAATAGACAACAAAATCAAATTCAAACATGAAATCATGGTGAAAACTGGTGAAAGACCTTGCAATTGTTCTCTGAACAATTGACTTTTTAATTATATCAATATTTCTGAAGTCTCAAAAACATTTCTTCAAATATGTTTTAAACAGCGTTTGTTATTTTTGCTTTAAAAGGTTTTTATGTTAATGGTATTTTATTGCTTTAAAAAAATCAACTAATTGTTGCAGTATTAATGGCATTCTCTCTTTATTTTTCCAAACCTAAGGGCACATCTCTTTTGGAAATTATTCCTTGGTACTTGTTTTCATACTTGTCTAAGTCACAATTGTTGATTCAAACCTGTAACACAAACTTTCCAATGACAACTACTGTTTAATTAAAATGTGCATTTAAATTTAATTTTATTCACAACTTACCAATCAAAGGGATGTAACTCTCTGACAAGAACTATAGTCTTGACTGCCCTTATGGCAATTTTTGATGACATGCAGTCACCACTGGAATTATAGTTTTCAGTATCAAACAAAATATTGCAGGTTTTTTGTTTAGTCAGCGTACAGTTATGACAGGTTTCTTGTTTATTCAGGGTACAGTTATGACAGGTTTTTTGTTTAGTCAGGGTACAGTTATGACAGTTTTTTTGTTTAGTCAAGGTACAGTTATGACAGGTTTTATTTTCCTCATTTTGCTGTATGCAGAAATAAGGTTTAAAACCATCGTTTCATTATAGTACATTTTGACAGTACATGTGCAATAAGGCTGTTTTCCTGCTATGTAAATTTATAATGCATTTATTCTAATACCCATTTGAGCTCAACTTTAGTGATTTTCCATTTGAGTTCTCTAATCTATCAAATTCTGCAACTTTATTGACAAGTTTCAATGGGTTTTAATTTTCCACAGGCAAGATGATCTTTTCAATACAAAATGAAAACAGCAAAGTTTGTAATTCCTCCGATGATCGTAAAAACCAATTTTACTTAATTTCTCCTTATTCTTCATCTTTCATACTCAGGTTAAATCAATATATCTCTGGGATAATTTTGTTATGATATTTATGTAGGCACCAAATGTGATGTAATGAATTGAGCCAAAGAAAGCCAAACCTGGCAGAACTTTGAATTACATATCATACAAGGTCCTGATAAGGTATATAATAAATCAGACAGATAACAATCCGAGTTCATGAAACTTTTCCCGAAAGATTGACATCAAATTCTCACAGACATTATTAAACCATTGGTCAATATTAATTACTGGTACCTTGTTTGCCAAGGAAATAACAGGAATTTGTACTAGACATAATATGAAACTATTCAATGTACCGATTACAGAACAATATACCATAAACGGGTTGAAAATAGCCGTAACAATTACAGCCCTAACATGTCTAAATACCACTGAGAATAAAAGCCAATAATGTCCGCATCAAATTCCGATTTCTGTCCATGTTTACTGACTTTTTAAACACCAGCGGGTGTCCTTATCTAAACTTGTATTAATTTTCTGGAAACCAAATTATAGAACTGCAGATTGGCATGGCAAATGTCAATAATTTTATCATTTATCTTTATGATTTACTATATACATCAATATACCATAGAAAAATCACAATTTTGTATCAAGATTACAGATTTCTGAGTAAAAGCATACAAACTGACATAAAAACACAATTACTTTTCATTTTGGTTTGAACCTTTAAAAACAGTTAAGTCTTTTTATCGTGATTTCTATCGTGATGGTGATTCTGGCATTATGTCCTAATAAAGAAATACATAAAAACTTTCACTCCATTTCATTTACAGATTAATCAATGTACAACAATTTCACCTTTTTTGAATAAATATTAAATCATTGTTTTTGCTTGCTGGCTTGACATTTTCGTTGCTATCAGATAAGACACACCCACTGATGTTTGGGAAGAAAATGATGCTTTACAATAGTCATATTGAAAAAAACAGTCAAGTTATTTGTTTTTTATCAGATAGGGATAAAGCAGTTAATTTTTACAGTTCAATAAGCAAATAGCTGTTCTCAATCGTTTGTGGTTAAATTACGGGTACAAATTAAATACAATGTGACAATAAGAAAGTGTGGAGGAAGTGTCCGCCCTCTCTGTAACAAGTTAATAATCCACCACAAAACTGGAATAAAACAAATTTGGGAATGAAAAATCCTGTAATCCGGAAATCAAAAATCATATTGAAGTATCTGATTCATGATCACAATATTCAATAAAAAGGAATCTAGCTCTTCATCCCCGACATCTACCTCTAACTTCTCTATATTTATCAGCAAACAGGGTAACCTTAAAGTTTAGAAAAAAATACTTAAATCTTTTATGCCCATGACTAAAGCAAGAAGCTCATGAGAGCCTGTGTAAGAGGACCCAGTATCCAATATCACTTAACTTTTTCAGCAAACCCAAAGTTTATTAACAACTGACAAACAAGGAATCCCATTTTGCACCGTACTTGACAGGTGCCACCGAAGATCTATGTTTTATGCCACACATAGAGCTGATCATGCTTACCCTTCCAGTATTTTTTGGGGGATCACACTGCAAGTGCTTCAGTTTTGTGGCACTTCATTTAATTTTTGTTTGTTTCTTTAAATTGTCTGTGTAATATGGTCTAAATTTGTGTTACATCAGAGTTGTCGTATTTCAGGGTTTTTGATACTAGAATTTCATTCCTTTAAGCTTTTCTGTTTTAGTATATGCTTGCCCATATGATTCACCTTAAAGGAGATCATACTAATATGTTATCATTCATTAAACATATGATAAAGATTATGCAGTTTCTGATCTGGAACAGAAGATCTCTGAATGTTTTGCCCATATGGTCAAATAATTTGCTGGCAGCAATCTTGGATATAGAAATAAAGGGCTACGCCGAGCGCAGCATGATACGACCGCAGCATGTCAACCACTGAAATTTCAACAAAAGTAGTTTAAAGTGAATGTGGACACAGTAAAGAGCTTGACAAAATAATTAGATGGACACAAAAAGAAGCTTGACACAGTTATTAGCTGATCACTTACTGATGAAAAAAAACATAAGAGCTATGCAAAATATGTACTATCAACTAAAACTTTACATCCATAGAAATTCAAAGAAAAAAATTCCATCGAAATCTGATGAAAAATAAAGATATGACATATTTAGAAAAATTGCAATTTCAGTCCCTCTGACCCCATGTAGCTCGGAAACGGTAAGAGCCACGCCAAATCTGTTTCATACCTCTGAAAGCTTAGATCAAGAGGAATCCAAAGAAAAAAATCCAATCGAAATCCGATGAAAAATAAAGATTTGACATATTTAGAAAAATTGCATTTTTGGCCCCTTTGACTCCTTGTAGCTCGGAAACAGTAAGAGCTACACAAAATCCGTTTGCATACTGCTGAAAGCTTTGATCAAGAAGAATCCAAAGAAAAAAATCCCATTGAAATCCGATGAAAAATAAAGATTTGACATATTTAGATAAATTGCATTTTTGGCCCCTTTGACCCCTTGTAGCTTGGAAACGGTAAGACCTACACAAAATCCGTTGGCATATTACTGAAAGCTTAGATCAAGAGGAAGTCAAAGAAAAAAATCCCATCGAAAACCTATGAAAAATAAAAATTCTACATAATCTGCAAATTCGCAATTTTGGCCCCGTTCGGCCCCTCATAGCTGGGAAAGGAAACAAGTTATCAAAAATCTAATAGCTGAGCGCCATATTAATTTTTCACAAGGAATCCATTAAAAGAAACTGCATCAAAATCGGACTTAAAATAAATAATTTATTTTTTTGGAGATTTGCCCCTGTTGGGCCCCATTTATCTTGTGAGCGGTACATGCTACGTGAAATCCATTGGCATACCACAGATTGGAAATTTCCTCAGGAGCACACTGAAAGAAACCCCATCAAAATCCGATTAATAATAAAGATTCTACAGACAAACATGTGAAAACACCCAATTTAACCCTTTTTGGCCCCTTTTTTAAAAACGGGTGGGGCCACAATGACCAAAACTAAGCCAAGCCTTCCTTTTGTACCAAAGAACATTATGTTAAAATTTCATAAGGATTGATCAACTGGAACTAAAATTATTGACCAAAAACTAAAGTGTCTACAGACGACGACAACGACAACGACGACGACAGCACCATACCAATATACGACCGCAAAAATTTTTGCGGTCGTATAAAAACCTGGAAAAATATTTCTTACACTGGGTATCATCCAAGGGCTATTGTAGCAAAGCTTGGTTCCAATTAACTGGCCAAGAATTTTCAGGGAAGATCCTTAAAAGAAACCTGGAAAAATATTTCTTACACTGGGTATCATCCAAGGGCTATTTTAGCAAAGTTTGGTTCCAATTAACTGGCCAAGAATTTTCTGGGAAGATCCTTTAAAGTGTTTCAAGGTGGTTATGTTCCCCACTGGTGGCCATCTTGGATTCAGTGCAAACATGACAAACTACATACCTGCAAACCTTCCCTTTTTATGTTTTTTCAGCTGAAAAGGAGGCTTCAAGTAACGAAAATTTAATTTTGCATTTTGAAGAAAATCGAATACAGTTTTAGAAATTAAAGTACGTGGAATAGACAAGTTTCCAATTGGTGAATTTTCCCTGAAAATTTTGTTGTCACAATATAGATTTTTTGATGTCGCAATATCACATGATACAATTTACTAGGATTGACCCAGGTCAACAGGAGCAGTTCAGTCGTCAATAGATATTGGGAATTGGTCTATGTATTCACAGAACAATGGGTCTAACACAAGAATAATAACAACTGACACTTATTATTACTACAATTAAGATTTCGACACTTAGCAAAACCCCCATGCTGATTTTCAAAAGAGGACAGGTATGCAAACATCTCTTTCATAAGAGAGTACTCAAGAACTAATGTGACCAAGTTTGGTTCCATCTGACTCAGCAGTTCCAAGTAAGAAGATCTATGAAAGTTTCACGATTGGACTTTCATATAAACAATCTTATAAACACTGCATTACAAAAATTATACTCTTCTTCCATTGAAAGGAAACTTACAGGCCTTCACACAACAAACCAATGGTTCCTTTATATCAGTGGTACTCCTGAATTCTTTACTTTCTGTCATTTACTTTTATAAAAAGAACATGTGAGAGCTAAAAATATGCATCCACTTCCAAGGCTTAATTAATTTTAATTACAAATGGATATTGAAAAATCACCTGAACAATAATCAATCCATCAAATGAGTGTGATATGTCATTTATATTGTAGATTGGTGTGTAAAACACTAATAAACAATCCTTATAGTATCAATGAAACCTTCCCATAATTTCATGGAACTGAATGAATCTCAATCCACAGAACAGATGGCCAGTCAATCACAAAAATAACACATTTTCACACCATAATTATTCTAATTTTCTTGTAAAATTTGTCCTAAAATGGATTAATAATGCTTAGTTTAATCCCAAAGTACCACAAACCTGATGATTTTCCACATAATTTTATGGATGCCCACAGAGGACATAATTCAGACAACTTAACTGATTTAAACATGTTTTACCCATTAAGATCTTTGTCACGTGGATATTTTAAAAACATAGTGACATGTAAAAAGCCAAATAAAAATTGGACCCTACTAATCATGGCTTCATGATTCATTTCTAATCTCCAAAAGTCCTCAAAAAATATCACTGAAGCTGATCAAAGCAAACAAAAGCAAATCTCAGGCAGAGAATAAACCAGTGGGAATTATAAAATCTGAAGATCCATCAACAAGACAATATTATCACTTGTAACATACAGGAAATAATCCCATGGGAGACAACTCATTTTTTAACAAATAATCATTAACGGCATGAATCACAAGTGTTTCAATTCTAGTTCAATGCCGAGCTACAGTTTTTGATACAGAAGCAGCCCGGAAGTGTCATTCCATAGAAAATAAAAACAAAATATATGTTGTATATACAATAAATATGGTAAATCTTACCATCAGCAAAAGTCTACTAGCTGGTTTCTGTATGGCTGAAATGTCATGTACAATGTGTATGGGTGAAATGTCATGTACAATGAGGTTTATCCTCATCTTAAAGTATCATTTGAGCTATTATAGTTGTAGAGCAAGAGCCACAAATGGTTGCATCAACAGACTTATGCCTGTTATAAGTACCAAAATTTTTGTGCAATCTCAAAAGAAATTACAAGCCATTTAAAATTAAAAGTCCTTTTGTCAAGGTGAAATTCTCTACCAAAAAAACTAATCTCATGGCAGTCAACTGTTGAAGGCAATGTTAACTACCATTTAATCAATCAATTAATCAAAAGACAATAAGTTTTATCTTCTGAGGTCATGAACTCTGCATTGTCACATGATCCATCATCAAAGTCCTCAACATACAACATAGCTAGAGTTAACAAGTGATGACCCTAAAAGATGTCTCGCCTGTCCCTGCTGGACTCTAAATTGATGTGAAATCTAAGTGAACTAATCAGAAAAGTGAATATGCTCACTAAACCGTGAAATTGAGGTCAAGGACAAAAGTCACCTGCCAGACTGACATGTACTACCCAAGACCAACCTACACACCAAATATTATCAGCCTACCACTTCTAATTATTGAGAAATGGACTTAAGCAGAAAAACTTAACGTTGCCACTAGACCGTGAAATTGAGGTCAAGGACAAAAGTCACCTGCCAGACTGACATGTACTACCCAAGACCAACCTACATACCAAATATTATCAACCTACCACTTCTAGTTATTGAGAAATGGACTTAAGCAGAAAAACTTAACGTGGCCACTAGACCGTGAAATTGAGGTCAAGGACAAAAGTCAGCTACCAGACTAACATGTACTACCCAAGACCAGTCTACATACTAAATCTTATCAGCCTACCACTTCTAGTTATTGAGAAATGGACTTCAGCAGAAAAACTTTACGTGGCCACTAGACCGTGAAATGAGGTCAAGGACAAAAGTCACCTGCCAGACTGACATGTACTACCCAAGACTAACCTACATACCAAATCTTATCAGCCTACCACTTCTAGTTATTGAGAAATGGACTTAAGCAGAAAAACTTAACGTGGCCACTAGACCGTGAAATTGAGGTCAAGGTCACATGACGATATGTCCGTCAGGTAGCACTCAATTAGTACTACCACTGGACCAAATATGATGTTCCTACATCAAAGGGTTTTCAAAATATCCTGTATTTAGTAAAAGTTAACGCCGTCGCCGTCGTCATACTTTGCACGCCTATGTCTCGCTTTCCGCGACTTTTGTCGCGGGCGAGACAAAAATTTCCATTTAGATAAAAATCTAAAAAAAAAACCAAAGGCCAAAAATTACGATAATTAATTATTTATAACTCAATAACGTTGTTTACAGATTATTAAATTTTGGATAAAAATCAACGATTTTCAATTACAACACTAATTCATCATTGATAATTTGTTTGTCAAATTAATTGCTCTTTCTTCTTCAGGCTTATAAACATCAAGTCTTAATTTTCCACTTTAATGGACCAAAACCTAATTAACAACCATCTACAAAAGGTTCTTGTAAAACAAATATAATATTCTGAATACATCGGCAAACTAATAGCGAAGCAAATACATTGAAATGAGGAAATGTAGGTCAAATATAAAGTCCATAAGGTTCTATGCCTGGAGTAGTTTTTGTATTTAAACAAATTCTATTGATTATGGTTTCTGTCAATTTACAGATCAATTTGTGGATGTTTTCAACAAAATAATGCTGATTTAATTTGTTGTAGTTTTATTAAGTTTTATCCGTATGTCAAAATTTCATGTTTATAATATATAAAGACCAATACAATATAAATACCGACATTCCCTCCAGTATAACTAAACAAGTTACTGAAGTTTTCTATTAGCCTAATAAAGATAGAAGTCAACAGAGAATAAAACACTCCAACATATTAGATAATGTCTTATTTCTCATCATACTGTTATACAATAGAAAACGTTAGTGGAGGAATTGAAAAATTAATACTACAATGAATAAAATGATTGATTTTGAAGATTCCTCGCGGGATCAAATTGTGGCAACAAATCAAAGCATTATTTTATTTATTAACACAGAATTGAACAAGACACTGCAGCAGTTTAAGGGGGAGTGTGATTAATCATATTCTGTTACTTCCTGACAGTTCTTGCAAGATTTCATGAACACTACTTAACTTTTTCATTGAATAAAAATAAAATTTCAAATCAAAATGCAATTACTAGTACACTGGACAAAATGTTGTGCATTTGACGGATTTAAAACTAAAACATTACAACCACAGTGGGACATGTTGTGTCATCTAATTTAACCAATGAGGCGGGCAATAAGGGTACTAACAAAATTACCGAACAGAATTGTCAAGAGCCAAAGAGGGCAAAAAGACAAAGTGGATGCAAAACCACCGGAAAAATTGTCAATCCCAATAGTCCGGACTTGGTACAGAAAATTGTCAATCCCAATGGTCCTGAGTTGGTACAGAAAATTGTCAATCCCAATGGTCCTGACTTGGTACAGAAAATTGTCAATCCCAATGGTCCTGACTTGGTACAGAAAATTGTCAATCCCAATGGTCCTGACTTGGTACAGACATTTCAAAAGTAATGGAGGGTTAAACAGGTTTTATGGTGAAGTAAAAATTAAGGTGAATCATCTAGTTCTAATTATCTTTCAATCACACTAATTGATATTTTATCTTCAAGTCCTCTGCACATACAGGAATCAGCGATGCAATCATTTGAGTTAGGAAAAGCCGAGAGTACAACCAACTGCCAGAGAGTCAACAAATACTTCAAATGTACTCATTAATTTTGTCATATAGTATATATGTAGGATTAAATAGTGACCACCATGAAATATTGTCCCCCATTACAACTGTCTTCCATAAAGTCCAAGGACAGAATAAAAATAAAATATTTTTCACTTTGATTTTCCTATGAAATATATAACAGTATGGAAACACTATTTTGGCTTACATATATACAGAGAAAATTTGAAAGTTAAATAATATCAACTTGTTAATGTAAGATTTCTTTTTACCAGTTTTTACTCCATGCCATGATTTTGCGGATCAAGCCTTACTTATGTTTTAACAAGTTTTGACAAACATCTGGTCAAATTCCTTGATGTAACTATAGGCACATTAGTAATGTACTTTTGCTACAAAATATAGGGCCAATGAGAACTATAACATTAAGATGCAATTAACCAATCACAGCAGGTTTTATAATGACTACAGACTGTTCCCCTGTTAGATAGAAACAGTCTAGAATCAGATAAACTGTAATGGCATTTAGAATTACAAACCTTTAATATTGACAATTTTAAATGAAGTGCTATCACTAGGCTATTATAAACACTGTACAAAGAATACTAGACGATAATTGATTCAGCGCTGCAAGCTCACTGCAGATATGGTTAATATTAATAAGAAACTCATTAGACAAAACAAATGTCAACAAAGCATTTCTCAGTTGATGTAAATTTTATACGTAAAAAAATGTTCATTGATTAACAGATAATATTAAATTTAAGCATGCAATCCAGAAAGCTTTAGACTATAAACTTTATATATACGTGAGCATATCCTGGTTTCCAATACCTTATATCGCCATATAAATTGTGTGTTAATTCCATAATAACTACAACACTAGTACATGTGACCCCCCCCCCCAAAACAAGAATGAACAGCCTATAAATATACATATCCTTTTCAATATGAATTTAAGAAATGGTTAATATCTCTTACAGATATCTCTTTTTATGGCAGGGAACTGAGGTGGTTTATGGGTAATCTCTTACTTATATTCTACTGAAGTGCCCAAGTCGGCCTTTGGTTTGTTTCACAAAAAGTTTATTTGTAGCTTATATGCATTTAAAAGAAAGAAACATTAATTTTATGAAAGTGTAAAAAAAAAAGATTGTCTTTAAAGTCATGAAAAAAGTCTGCCAAAAATAACAACTGAATTCTTTTTGAAGCATGTAAAAGTCAGCTATTTTGAGAACTATAACATCTATGAGAATGGACTTTTTAATGGAAACTATTTGTTTTTGCATGAATGGGAAATATGGAAAAGAGATACATAAAATACAGACAAATATTGGATTCGATTAAAAAAAAAGATATTTACTGGAATTTTATAGCTGTATATCATATATTTTCATCTTTATCTGAATATTTATATAGCATCTTGTACATCAATAACTAAGGATATATATATTTTCAACAAGTGGGTTTACCAAGGGTCTATAACACTTGGGAATAAAGGGCTACGCCGAGCGCAGCATGATACGACCGCAGCATGTCGTCCACTGAAATTTGAAAAAGTGTAATTTAAAGTGAGTATGGACATAGGAAAGAGCTTGACACAATAATTAGATGGACGCAATAAGGAGATTGACCAAGTAATTAGCTGGACACAAACTAGGGAAAATAAAAATTAGCCTTTATGACTCCTTATGATTCCTCTTTGACCCTCTATAGCTCAGAAACGGTAAGAGCTACGCCCAATCCATTGACATAATGCTGAAAGCTTATATCAAGAGGAATCCAAAGAAAAAAATCCCATTGAAATCCGATGAAATTAAAATTTTTTGGTAATCTGTAAATTTACGATTTTGGTCCCCTTCGGCCCCTCATAGCTCCGGAACGGCAAGAGCTACGTCAAATCCGTTGAAATACTACTGAAAGCTTACATCAAGTAGAATCCAAAGAAAAAAATCCCATCCAAATCTGACGAAAAATAAATTTTTTAGGTTATCTGTAAATTTACGATTTTGGCCCCCTTCGGCCCCTCATAGCTCGGAAACGGTAAGAGCTACGCCAAATCCGCTGACATATAACTGAAAGCTTACATAAAGAGGAATCAAAGAATAAAATCCCATAGAAATTCGATGAAAAATAAAAATTTTAGGTTATCTGTAACTTTTTAATTTTGGCCCCTTTCAGCCCCTCATAGCTCAGAAACAGTAACAGCTACGCCAAATCTGTTGACATATAACTGAAAGCTTACATCAAGAGGAATCCAAAGAAAAAAATCCCATTGAAATCCGATGAAAAATAAAATGTTTTGGTTATCTGTAAATTTACAATTTTGGCCCCCTTCGGCCCCTCATAGCTGGGTAAGGAAACAAGTTACCAAAAATCTAATAGTAGAGCTCTACGATAATTTTTCAATAGAAATCCTTTGGAAAAAATTGCATCAAAATCGGACTAAAAATAAAAAAATTAAATTTTTAAAATTCGCCCCTTTTGGGCCCCAGTTATCTCGTGAACGGTACATGCCACGTGAAATCCGTTGGCATACTCCAGATTGGAAATTTTCTAAGGAGTTTACTGAAAGAAACCCCATCAAAATCCGATAAATAATAAAGATTCTACAGTCAAATGTGTGAAAACAACCAATTTAACCCCTTTTGGCCCCTTTTTCTAAAACGGGCGGGGCCAGGAACATAAAATTATATCCCTGGCTAAAGCATGTGCTAAAAAACATCATACTAAAATTTGAAAATGATCTGTTCACTGGAACCAAAGTTATGCTGTCCACAGACACAAAAATACCCAATTTTACCCCTTTTTGGCCCCTTTTTCTAAAACGGGTGGGGTCATAAACCCGAAATCAAAACCCGGGATAGCCATTATGCCAAGAAACCACATACTGAAATTTGAAGATGATCCATCCACTAGAAACAAAGTTATGCTGGCCACAGACGCCAATGCCGACGCCGATGACTGCGCCATAACATAATACGACCGCAAAATTTTTGCGGTCGTATAAAAACCAATATTGTGTTAAGGGTCCTACACGTTAAAAGCTATGAAGCATACAGATTGATACAAAGTTCCTTATAATTTCAATTAGAGGCTCCTAGGAGCCATTTACGCTTAGCTTCCACTAGTTTGTCTAAAATAGCAATGTGGAGGGTGTGGAAAATCCTACATGTATCAATCATTGAGTACTACAAACGACACAGCTTTCTCATAACTAGACTAGAGGTTCCCAAATGATTTTGAAGTTCACATGACACTAAACTGGAATGAAAAGCCAGATTCTTCTGAGGGTCTTCCATAAAGCTTTTAAGAATGAGAACATCAGGATTAAAAACTCAAGATTCCAAGGAGCCTGCATTGCTCTTCTGTCATTAAGTAAGTGTGGAAAATTGAGATTTTGTGGAATGTCCCAGACTGATAGATCAGTAATCCATGTTCAATGCTACAGAATGAAATATTTTGTTGATAAGTTCAAAAGCAAAGGATTTGTATTAGCTTACCTTAAGGCATAGTTTTACATTTGATTTGAATTGGCTGAGAATGCACACATCCAAAAGTAAGTGTCTTCTTGTACAGACAGGTAGACAAGCTGAATTTATACTGTAACAATAGACTGTTGTTATAATATATATATATGTCTGTATGCATTTATATTCCCCTCATTGAGATCTCTTATGAGCAATAAAATATTCTTTTTCTTGTTCTATACTTAACTTTACTATCTATCATACTACATGTATCTTATTTCAATTTAATGTAATATCACAATTAAACCATACTATACATACAGATCTACAATCATAACAACTTTAATCTCATTCTAAAAAAACTATAGTTTTGTACTGATAGTTGTAAAACTCATTAAAATCCAATCAACTTTTCCTACTATGTCTATATACTGCAATGTGATAGTTTTTTGAAGTGATTTTTATTATGGTGTAACATCAAATAAAATCACAAGACACCTATTTACAGGGAAATCTGATGGGAAAGTCAACTTTATATTGTGGTCCATTACATAACAACTCTTTATCTTGTGGTCCATTACATAACAACTCTTTATCCATATCACATTTTAATGATTTTTTCCTCTAGACTGTTTATCTTTCTTCCTAAAGGGAAACTGGTTAAAAAAAAAAAGAAAATGCAACTCCTGGTCTGGAAGCAAAAAATGAAGAAAACTTAAAAGATGCCACCCTAACATACTGTGAAAGTACTATTGTTTGTGGGGTACAAATTTTATGGATTTTGTGGTCGACTTAAACCACTTAATTTGATTCCCAACAAAATACAATTCTCCCGTTTGTTTGTATTGTGGATAGTCTCTAACCAAGAATTAAAGAACCCATGAAGTAATGTTTTTTCTGCAATCCACGAAAATTGGCTTCCATGATTTAAATGTACTTTCACAGCATATGAAGACAATACAACAACAGATAGACAATTTGTTAATTCTACTGGTTATTTGTACTGATATAATTCCCAATACACAGATTACTAACAGCAAATTAAATGAAAACAAAATAAATTCTACTTGTCATCATGACATGGTCAGTATGTTATCTGTGTAAAAACTGGACAATAGATAGATTAAATCTTCAATGTAAAATATGTCTATCAAATGTTTTGTTGGAATGTAATGTCTGTATTTCCTATCCATTTACCCTGTATCTCTCTATATCCGTTGCCTATTTTTGTAGGAACTATACTTTATATTTTGCCTGAGCACCCTTGATTTTTTTCTAATGGCCTAGCTGAAAATTAACAAAATATCACAAAACAGCATTAAAAACAACACTATGACACTGTTCAATAAAAGTATCATGAAATCTGTTATATCCTCAGATACCAACAATTGGCTAAATACTTTATTTCTGCATTATAACTCATTTTGTCAACAGCTATTTCAGGTCTTAAAATCGATTAATTTGACAGTCTTTTCCAAGAAATTTGTCAGAGACTATAAAGTATAAATTAAATTTCTTAACATCTCTAACACAAAGAGAATAAAATTTTAATGAGATTGGTGTAAATGAGATGTGAAATTAACTTAAGACTTCAGCAACTTTTTAAAAAAATGCCAAAGAGTTAACAGATAATCTGATAAAACCACCATTATTAACAATTAACTTAGAATGGAGATATAAAATAAAGCAAGTTTAACCTCCCTACAGAAAAAACTGTAAAGGGATCAATTTTTATTTGAAGATAAACCATACACAATTAGACCAAAAAATAAAATTTCATCTAATAGCTCTGAAATCTGCTAACAGCATCAGCCTTGCCAATACAGCCATTCATTCAGGCCATTGTTGGCAATGCAGCCACTGAATCACTAGTCATTATTGGCAATACAGCCACTGAACCAGGCCATTAGTGGCAATACAACCACAAAAAACTGCCATTATTGGCAATACAGCCACTGAATCACTAGCCATTATTGGCAATACAGCCATTGAATCAGACCCTTAGTGGCAACCAAACCAGGCCATTATTGTTGTCAACAGAGCCACTGAATAACCCAATTGTTTGGCAATACAGCCATTTAATCATTGGCCATTGGCAATACAGCAGCTGAATCAGACCATAAGTGGCATTACAGCAGCTGAATCACACCATTAATGGCAATACATGTACTGTCACTGAATCAGACCATCGATGGCAATACAGCCACTTTGTCAAGCCATTATTGGCAATATAGCCACTGAATCAAGCCAATGTAGGCAATACAGCCACTAAATCATTGGCCATTCTTGGGAATACAACCACTGAACCAAGCCATTTTTTGACAAAACAGACACTGAATCAGGCCACTACTTGCTATACAGCCACTAAAAAGCTATTACAAGTATTCTATCATTGAAGATAGCACATGTTTAGTTACATTTCATCATTGCCTAACAAAGTGAAGTTTACTATTGAACAAGTAATATGCATTAGATGTGTTTAATCAAACTTAAAATCAAGAATTATTTTTCCAAAAAAATTTTTTTTTAATTTTTTTTACATTTTGTTTGTTTTTTTTTTAATCAAACCATGATGAAATTTTTATTAAACCATAAATGACTTGGTTGTTTTATATCAAAAACTGACACCAAAATTCTATTTACTATATGTACATACCTGGTAGTATGATGCTGTATAATTATCCCTTTAAATTCTTCCTCTTTTCTGTATGCAATAACTCAGTTTTTAACTTTTGATGTAAAGTTTAACATAAAACTGCAATCCACATTTACAGAATAACCCAGGGTACAAATCAGTAACCTATAAACACAGAAATCAGCTGTTTTATATGCAGCTCTCTGTCCTCAGTAACAACAGAATTTCTTACTCAACCATTTAATTGAACACCTTTTGAAAAAAGGTATTTATTTCCCTTGAAGCCGTGTACACCGAATGTCAAGTTACAAAGGACCTATTTCCACTGATACACTTTCAATTAAATGTTCGCTATTGTATGTGAAAAATAAATTCAAATAATGTTACATCACCAGGTAGAATTCTACTATAGTTAATTTTCCAGTTGTGCACAGAAACCCCGCCTCCTAAGCTGCCTAATAAGGTCTTTGCTTCATTAAACTTCCGTAAAACAACCAATACAATATTTTAAGGGTCATTCAAAAAACAAGTACCTTTGCTTTTTAAATATTATGATTATCTAAATACATTAATAGCCATAAACAATATAAAATAAAGTGTTGATATCGACAGTGTTTTTAAGGTATTCTTGACTGATTGAGCCTGAGATGGTAACAGTTGTTATAACGGTAATTTTTATCGATTACAATGGTCTATATCAATAAATACAACGTTTGTTCGGCATACAAAAAGGGAGGAACGGTGTTTGTATAGTTTAAATGAATTGCCGCTGATAAATTGAAATGATATTTGTTTTCTGAACAATACAACTTTAATTAGAAATTAAATGCTCTACAATGAAACTTATTTTCATTTTACAAAAAAGATCAGTCAATTTAAGTCTCTATTATATTAACTGAAGTGATGATGTATAATAAAAACGAATTTACAATGTATTCTATCGGAAAGTACCATTATGTGAACAAAACCTTATTACATACTTCAAAAGAAACACATAAACAATAGAATAATGATGTATGGTATCGTAAAAATAAACGGAGAAGAAACTGATGTGGCACTGTCAATTCTTATACTTCTGAAGATAACCATTCATAATTATTACCATTTTATGATTGATAATTTAATTACTTATAGGTCTATAACATTCTGCAATCAAATTTGTGATTTCTAATTTAGGAATATGAAAACAGTAATGCAAGGCCTGGAATTTCCCTAAAAAGTAGTCAAAAGGGTTGATTCAAAGTTTCAATTTCTGTGCTTGTAAACGAATGTCATCATACCCCTTAACTAGAGGATGGCATGTCCCCGTCTTAGGTTAAATAGGAATGGTTTCTTAGTATTCATATTAATGTCTGCATGAATATATGATGCCCCTGCAAGATGCATATTCAATCAAGCCAATATATACCTTGTTCAATTCATTTAATAAACAGGTTTCAAGATTTATATGTTTTCACAAAAAGTCCGGCACACAGATAAAACATTTGTTTAATGACCATCACCTTACCATACTTTATCAATATTGATACAGAAATTAGAAATTGTCTTACAAAACATCAAATCAAGTGATCTGCTGGCTAATCTTAGACAAAGATGCTAGTATCAAACTGTATCTTGCTCTATATAAGACTGTGTAATTTGCTAGAAATTGAGGAGTTGTGGGTACTGGTGATTGTATTTGAAATTTTGGTGTACAAACAATCTATTCAATCTTGACCAATCAAAATATTTAGGTGTACGCTTTACCCACAATGCTTTAGTTTAAGCGGCAAATTGACACTGACAACTTCCTCTGTGCAAAAGACCTTTTATATTTGATAAAACTAAGTTTATGGAAAAATATAAGGGTAACATAACTTAATGCAAGTTAAAAAAAATCTTACACATTCAGACAAAGCTAACTAATTAAACTAAACAGGTCACATCTCCTATTACTGTTGAATTCTCTTCTCTTTTCTGGGACTAAAAGGTCAATTCCATCGAACTCAAATGTCGCCAACACAACAATTGATGTTCTTCAAGCTTGATGAGCTTAAAATCTGACAAATATAAAATTTCAAGATACAGTGCATAACTTATTAATATGAAGAAGATCAATGTTTGTTTCCTAAATGTTTAGTTAGTCTTTCACCATAACTGAAATGTATGCTCTATATACATTTCAGTTATGGTGTACTTGTTCTTGAGAGAATTTCTCATCAAATTTTGGCTTTTTTATCTTTTATTTATCTATTTATTTTTTTGTAATTCAAAATTGTTATTCTGACCACCTATCTATTGTGCCCACATCTCTTGATGTCATTATGTCAAGTTTTATTACTTTTGGTTCAATGAGTGCACTGTGGTTGTCTTAATGTTATGACGTCTTCCATTAGTCTTTTTGTCGGGCAATGGATGACAGCGATTGTAAGAAGACTTTGCCAGTAAATTTCATGTTTGTTGACAATCCTGCATCCATGGATCAACGGGTCAAACAGTATGGATGTAGCGTTGCTTGACATCTAGCAATGAATTCCACTCAAACCGGTGCTAGGGGATGTCCTGACCTTACTATGAGGTATGAGTAAAGCTCATTGTTGAAGCCTCATGGTGACTTTTAAGATGAAGTGTTGTTCCATTGCTTAGTTTTAGCATGTTTTTGTTGAGGCTTTGTTTCATTTGCATTTACTCCATATCCCTTCATTGTGAATTTCATTGTGAAAAAGTTGAAGATTGACAAATGAGCAATTTTTGGCTTGGTGAACCTCTAAAATCAGTATATTCAAAATTTGAAGTATAGATGCACAACTACTTCAAGTAAACAACATATTCTAACAAAAAGTTCTCCTTTTCATGGTGACTTCAAAATGAAGAACAAAAATAAAAGCATTGTTCCATTGCTTTGTTTTACCATGTATTTGTAGAGATTTTGTCTCATGTACATTTACTCTAATCATTGCTTAATTGAGGTTCTGAACCAAAATGAAAGACGACAATGAAGGTTGGCAACACTAGAAGACAGATAGTAATCCACATGTGTCATCAAGAATACACAAGATCTTTGTTGATTTCAAAGAATTTCTCTGCAATTCCATATATACCAAGCATTGAGCATATATCCAAGTTTGAGGAAGAGTTCTTTCACAAGATTTGTTTCAAAGAGGTGTTTTAATAATAATTTTGTCCTAAATATGATATTCTAAACATAGGTAATCAACAAATTACAGAGTTCGCCTCGTTATGGCACATTGTCACAGTAACAAAATTTTGCCTGGATGTTGACATCACAGTTGCATGCATAAGCAAGGTTACATGATCCTACCATGTATAGTGACTGAGATCTGAACTCGTCCGAAAACTTGAATGTAAATCAATCAAGAGTAAAATATAGGTCAAAGTGATCTAATTTTGACTGGATGCTGACCCATCATCAGAGTTGCATGCATATGCAAGGTTACATGATCCTTCCATGTATAGTGACTGAGATCTGAACTCGTCCGAAAACTTGAATGTAAATCAATCAAGTGTAAAATATATGTCAGAGAGACCAAATTTTCTTTGAGGCTGTGAGATAACTCAAGATGCACCTGCATACAAAGTTTGATGACCCTACCATGCATATTTGCAGAGATATATGCCCAAATGCAGACGTAGACGTAGACGCCGGGGGTACTCCAATAGTCCCCCTCAACTTCGTTGAGGCGAACTAAAAATTTATCCTTGATATAGAAAAGATATATTTACTAGTATACTCAGATTTTCACCATAATGTAACTTATACCCCTATATGTAAGATAGGAACATCTTTCAAAGTGAAATCAATTGACTGCAATCAGTATATCCATTACATAATCTGGATAAACCTTGTGTAATGCAGGGAATTTATAAATTTTTAAATTCAAACATTGATTTATTATCACAGGGCTATAAAATGTGACAATAATACAAACATAATTATAACAAACCCAGAGGATGTTGTAATAAATTGTCATAAAATTTAATGAAATTATTTCATTAATATTGAAATCTGTATTCTGTCATTTTTGTCAAATTTGTGAACCAACCAATCAAATTTAATTGTCACATTAATAACAAGCCAATCACATTGAATTTTCATTTTTATCCGTTTTTCAGATTTCTTATTACTATTTCTACCTAGTGTTTCTACCCAGTTAAAGGTAGGTCAAGTCAGCTCTCTAATACTTCTGTAACCAATTCTAAATTTTAGATTAAATTATTCTAAGAACATTGAAATTCTTGAAATAAGATAAGTTTCTTAGTTACTATTTAAGTAGGTCACAGTGACTTTGTATTACAATGAGAACTTCAAAAACATAGAAAGTTGGAAAAAATTTTGCTGAAGTTCAGAATGTTTATGGACACAATTTGGTTGTGTTGGTCTGTTCCTATTTGAAGAATATTACCTTGTTCTAAAAAGACTAAAGTTTAAAATATTGTTAGTTACATGTTCACATAAAATTTGACACTATTCTCTTTTATCATGAAACATAAACCAAAGTCACCATACAAATTTAATATTAATGGATAGATATTGCCAATCAAAGAAAATTTAGTAGTGATGGTAAGATATGGACAGAGACAGTTTTCCATATGACCATTGTATCACTGAAAACAGTATGGAGGATTAAGAACATTGACAAACACAGGTAACATCCTGAATTAGAATAATTCTTATAAATACAGAGAAAATTATTCAGGTCTAAATAAATAAAACTTCCGATGATTTATGTCAAACTTATCATTTTTACATTATCTCCCTTTAATTCCATGTTATTCCCAGTATCAATATTTATTAAGTAAACACCCAGGGCTATTTCCGTATTGACCTACGATACAAACTAGGGGTGTTTAATTCATACCCAGTACATTATGCCGGTAAGGGTATATTGACAGTGAAAATATTGAATATATTGTATAAATATGGATTATAAAGGAAATAATATATCATCAACCTATGACTTCATATAAATAGTCAAAATCTTGTAACTTGATATAGACCCTAATATTGTTGTACCATTGACTTATATAGATGTCTTTCCCTTGGTGTCAAGGTATTCTTGTATCCTGTCTATTGTTGTACCATTGACTTATAAAGATGTCTTTCCCTTGGTGTCAAGGTATTCTTGTATCCAGTCTATTGTTGTACCATTGACTTATAAAGATGTCTTTCGGATCTCCTGTAGTTGGCGATCACAATTCTGGAATACCAGAATTGTTAACAATT
Source organism: Modiolus philippinarum (assembly GCA_002080025.1). NCBI lineage: Eukaryota > Metazoa > Mollusca > Bivalvia > Mytilida > Modiolidae > Modiolus > Modiolus philippinarum. The sequence goes on along the minus strand of MJUU01036920.1, from coordinate 72,482 downwards.
CTGGAATAAAAATTTATTCCAGAATTGTTAATTTTTTATATTTTTTTCCAACAATTCTGGAACATTGCGACATTCCAGAATTGTTACAGTTGAGAATTTTATCAGCTTGGAAAAAATCATTAGTGTTTAATTGGCAATTAAAGTATGTATCTATACTCCCTTTGATCTTTAATTAGGGATATTTTTTTTACAAATTGTGTCGTCCATGGTCTTTTATCGTGTAAATGTGTTTTGCAGTGATTTTTATTGATATTTAAAAGGTTTAAGTAACTGATTGATAACTGATACTTCCTTTTGAAATTTTGATGTTTTTATTAAATAAGTTCAAATGTAAGACATTCGACAGACTGAAGTTACAGCAGTTGCTAAGCAGACACACTAAAAGGGAAGAATGGTCTAGTACAGGATGTTCGTTCTGTAAAAACAGAGGAACATTCCTACTGATCTTGGTGGAACTTGTGTAGTGAAAATTGAAAAAAAATATGTTCAATCACAAGTGGCAGGTGCCACAGAAAGAACAATCGGTGTTTGGACTAGCAGACACTTTGCAATAGCCATCTTCAACATACATTGTACCTCTAACTAGACTTATATAGATGTCTTTTCCTTGGTGTCAAGGTATTCTTGTATCCTGTCTATCGATGTACCATTAACTTATATAGATATCTTTCCCTTAGTGTCAAGGTATTCTTGTATCCTGTCTATCAGTATTGTTGTACCATTGACTTATATAGATGTCTTTCCCTTAGTGTCAAGGTATTCTGGTGTCCTGTCATCCTAGTTTGATACTGGGAACCAGATGCTGATATTTGTTGTAAATCAAAAGTAAACAAGAGCTGTCGCCGAATGGCAGCCAAAGATACCCCCCGCTCATTGAACCCTGAATCGATATGGTAAGTGCAAAATTAAGTTGGTGTGGACACAATACAGGTGCAGACACAGTACAAGTGTGGACACAATGATATAATCTTCAAGAAAAAACTTTCCACAAGGGTTCCAATGAAAACACTCTGTCTAAATCAGACAAATATAAAATTCACCCTTTTCAGCCTATTTGACATTTTATACATCTACATATAGTGTTCTTTCTTTGTCTAAAGTTTCATCAAAATCCTTCAAGTGGATTAAGAAGAGTTGTGCGTAAGAGGTAACCCATACGTAGGGAATCAATGAAAACTCAAAGTTGAATTATCTCCCCTTCCTGGTTTCTGACAATAATTATATGCCTTCATGCACATCTCCATATGGTGTTCTTACTTTGTGTAAAGTTTCATTAAATTCTTTCAAGTGGTTTAAGAGGAGTTGCACAAGTGGTTTAAGAGGAGTTGCGCTTACGAGGTAACCAATACATGGGGAATCAACAAAAAGTCGAAGTTCAATTTTCTCCCCTTCCTTGTTTTGAACAATAATTATATTTCTTCATGCACATCTCCATATAGTGTCCTTCCTTTGTGTAAAGTTTCCTCAGAATCCTTTAAGTGGTTTAAGAGGAGTTGCGCTTACGAGGTAACCCATAAATAGGGAATCAACGAAAAGTCAAAGTCGGATTATCTCCCCTTCCTGGTTTGGGACAATAATTATATTCCTTCATGCACATCTCCTAATAGTGTTCTTACTTTGTGTGAAGTTTCATCAAAATCCTTTTAGTGGTTTAAGAGGAGTTGCGCTTACGAGGTAACCCATAAATAGGGAATCAACGAAAAGTCAAAGTCGGATTATCTCCCCCTCCTGGTTTGCGGGGGGTATAATTAAGTTCAGTAATACATTGCAAAGTAAATTCAGAGTTAATGTTAAACAATGATCCTAGAAAGCAGCAATCTTGGAAGAGATGTGGCCCTGTTGGACATCCTTTTTGAAAGGGTTCATCTAAGGACCATTGAGTGTTTTTCCCCATATGGTGCAAAGCTAAACAATATACCCTGTCAGCAATCTTGGATGGGGTGTCAAACCTGTCATATACCCTGTCAGCAATCTTGGATGGGGTGTCAGACCTGTCATACAAAATTTCAGAGAAGCCATCTATTTATAGCAATACATGTCTTAAGGATGGTCACTCCTCAGGTTTTTGAAACTGTCTCGGACTTTCGGAATTCTCATATTTTATCCATCATGATGCATTAGAAAATTTTGCACACTGATTCCCAATTTTCTTTTCAAAATATGTTTGTATACATCTTGAATAAACTTCTGACAAAATTTGATGAAATTCTTGATATATCTTCATTGTATTTCAAATGTCGATTGCCTTAATGCAAAGTAAATGAAAAATCTAGAGGAGTTCGGTTTCCCGCCAACATTTCAGGCACTTTAATCTCAAAAACGGGCACACTGACCTATCAATATTTTTTGCTTAAAATGATGTATGATCAATGTTCTAATAAATAAACATACTGATTTCAAATCCTTGACATTCTGAACTTGAGGAGTGACCATCCTTAAAGTACCCGAGGTGTAACTGCAATTGACAGGAGTTTTGTCAATTGCAGTTTACTTACCTTGAAGATTTTCTGCAAACTTTAAAATATTGAAATGAAAAATTTTATTTCCTGAAGAAATTCTTCTCATTTAATCAAATTGTTCAGTTACAATAGGTTTGATGAATTTATACAAACTGGAACTATTAAAGGAGAAAAGTGAAGTTAATCTATAACTTTTACAACAATTTGGATAAAATAATAATTATTATCACATTTATTACAAAAATGACTGTGATATGATTTTTTTATAACTATATTTTATTAAAATCAACATTTTTTTTTCAACAATCACATTTTTTAAAATAAAAATTAAAAAGTCACATTTTTTGGAAAGGAGATCACCATGCAGAATATATTGCAACGTTAATTAGCTCCCTTTCCAAAATGCTGTGTTTTTGGGATTTAAAAAAAAAAAATATTATAATTGGTTAATAATCTTCACTTTATTGTGTAATCGTTAATCAAATAATATATCGGATGCATAGATGTTAACTATATGTAATGTTTTGTTTTATTTTATCAAATACATGCAATAGTGAACTATGAAACATACTTTTCTCATAAATCATTCCAGTTATTTTAAATTCACTAGATGACTTTAATTAATTGAACTAAGAAAACTTCTGAGGTAAACAAAAACTTTTCTTTGGTTTTCATGAAGCTGATTTCTAGGTAAAGTAAACTGCAAATTTCAGAAACTCTTCTGTCAGTTGCAGTTGAACTCCGGGTATTCTAACACGTACATCACTATAATGTTGTGACCAAGTTTAGTTTAAATATGTCTAGTGGTTTCAGAGGAGAAGATCTGTGAATGAAAAGTTGATGACAAACAATGAAAGGGTGACAGACACCAAAAGATTGCCAAAGCTCTACTTGGCTATAACCACACAAGTTAAGGACTTAATTTGATACAAAATTTGCTGTGCTGTTATATATCTATTATCATTGAATATATATTTCCTACCGAACATGTTACATAAAATATATCTACAAATATGATCATCAAACCATTGAGCGACTCCATTATCAATTAACATTTCTTCATAAATAAATTAAATCAATTAGGTTAAGTAAAGTAAGACATCGATCAACAGTTGATCAATACCTTCTTTTTATCTGACAATGTAAGAACAAACACTATTTACCACAACATGTAGTGGGTTCTACAGACTGAAGTCAATATGTAGGAAATTGCTTTGTCAATGTTGAATTTTATATTGTTTTTTTTTTTTTTCAAATGTTTTGCAAACTCATTCAGTCATTCCATTTTGCAATTTATAAATACAAAGTGCATTATTGTGGGATCCTAATATGAATCAATCTTACTCCATTTCTTTGATAAATTTCCATATATTTCCAATAGTTTTTGAAAGTTGAACTATGTCCCTCCCTAGCTACCATCTGGACTTAATTTACTTTGTTTTGAAGAAAAGCATCATTGAGACAACTAGTCTACAATACAATGTTTAACTCTTCCAAATTGGCAGCAATCAAAAGTTTTAATATGGGAATACCCAACCACCCTTTTCACAAAGTTTAGTACCTTGGCGTAGTTAACCCAGCATTTCAGATTAAAAATGCATTTAAAATTGCTAAATTTAGCCTATATTCCTTAATTACTTTAGCTAAGATTGAATCCATTTGGAAGTGGTTTTAGTGTAGGTCTTTAGATGAGTTTCTCATATTGGTTTCGTTTTACTGGTGGTACAGAGACTACAGACATACTGTACATGCTATCTGTAACCATCAAGAATTGCAGCCAGTAATGATACTAAACAAAATTTAGTTTTTTAAGAACCATTCAATAAAAGACAATTTGAACCCAAGTGGTTTCACAGTAAATCATCTTTCAATATGTTTTTTAATGATTTCACCTTAAACTATGTATCTTTGCTGTCCGTCATCTTGGACGTGGTGCAGATTTGCTAGACAGGACCAATTTGAAATATTGTGACCAAGTCTAATGTCAATCGATTCCATTTTTTCAGAGAAGAACTTTAAATGAAAAGAAAAGGTTGATGGGAACAATGGCAAAGAAAAGACCAATGTAATAACACATGCGATTTAAAAATAGAAAGAGAATCTTTACCTGTCCTGGATATGAGTATAAGAGTAGGCCACAACTTTCTACATGACAACTGACTGTAAAATGTCTGAAAAACAATAAACCAAATAAATTTTAATTGTGAATTGTACACAAGGGACTTGTCATCCATGCCATTTCTGTTGATAGTAAATGTTAGAACATTATTTAGTAAATTAACTAAATAGCACACAACATTCTATACACATCAGGGACCACTCAAACGCACCTTTCTAGTTAATAGAACAATAATGAGAAGTTATTGTGAGGAGAATTAAATGGTGCATGATACAATACAATTGATCAAACCTATCACGACATTATCAAGTTAAGCATTATCACAATTACAAAGTTGTTCAATTATGTAACAGATGAAATAGCTGGAGAAAAAAACATTGTTTGTTGTTTGGCAGACATGCCAAGTGTGTGCCATTGTATTCAAGTAGTATCCAGAGGGTAATATTTGTACAATGAATATATCATGCAATACTGAACTGCTTAGAAAGTGGTAATTGGTACCATCTATCATGATGAAAAATACATGTAGGTGTTTCGGAGCAGTTATACATTACTTATAATTTTGTTGAGGGACTGTATATTTACACGAACTCTAGGAGTAACTTTATTAACAGAACTTAACTGGTTATATATTATATCCAGTTACACTACGTTTAGACGGGACTTATTACATAACCAACGACACAAATTGTAAAGTATTACAGAGTACTAGGTAACATATTATACTGCATGCTTCAACAAAAGTGTGGAGGTGAACACATCAACTTAAAACTCATACATCTCGTACAATACCAAAAGACATTATCTACAGACCACACCGTCTTAATACATGCCGTTCTTTATATATGAAACATTTTTGTAATAAGCGTAAAGGCCGATTTACACAGCGATACAAATTGCATGCGTCTTGAAGCATGATGCAAATTCCATGTAAACTATACATTTTTTGCGTAGCATGCAACTTTTTGTAGTTGCATGATACACAATTTGGGATAGGACATGTTCTATTTCGTGATACGAGTTGCATGCGTCTCTTTTTATTTAAACCAATGAAAACCGTGAAAGAAAGGTCAGAAAAGGTTGTCATAGTCGCATGGGACTTTTACACACTATGTAAACGTTGGGACTTTTACACACTATGTAAACGTTAAAATATCATGATTCAAAAGTTGCATGCTTCAAGACGCATGCAACTTGTATCACCGTGTAAATGGGCCTTAGGTATCATTATACAAAAGTTGTATGCTTCAAGACGCATGCGATTTGTATCGCCGTGTAAATGGGCCTTTAGGTGCTACCTGAAAAATGAGTGCAAAAAAACAGATAATCATTGATTACAAAGTTCACCTCGTAATAGCACAAATATAGGTCAAAATGACCTAATTTTGCCTGGATGCTGACCTACCATTAGAGATGATACAAGGTAACACGATACTACTATGCACACTGACTGGGATCTGGAGTTGTGTGTAAACTTGAATGTGTCAATTAAGTGGAAAATATAGGTCAAAGTGACTTAATTTTGCCTGGATGCTACCCTACCATCAAAGATGCATCCATACGCATAGTTCTACTCCTACCATCTTTAGTGACAAAGAACTGAACTCAGACTTAAACTTAAATGTACATCAATCAAGTCAAAGTGACCTAATTTTGACTGGATAGTGACCTACTATCAGAGATGAAAGCATGTGAAAGGTTAGATGATCCTAGCATGTATACTGACTGAGATATGAGCTTGTTTCTAAATTTGAATGGAAGTCAATCAAATGGAAAATATAGGTCAGAGAGACCTAATTTTCTTGACAGCTGTCAGTAAACCCAAGATGCCCCTGCATGAAAAGTTTGATGACTTTACCATGCATAGTTGCAGAGATATACACCCAAATGTAGACGTAGGAGTAGGTGCAAACACAGGTGACAGGGGTACTAGTATAGTCCTCTCAACTTTATTGAGGTGAACTAATGACTGTACCAGACAAAGTCCATGAAATCCATGTTTTGGAAATTTCGGTGACTGCTCTGGTTCTATTTGATTTCTTGTATACTTCAATGAAGGTTGTATGTTCACCATCTTTAATAGTTTTTTTTTCATTTTTCTTCAACAACACTTTTTGCATCAAAATTGGAATGAATGAAAATCAAAGGATCCAAATAATTGCTCATTTATTTGGCCACATAGCAACAGTTCTCAGGAATTTACAATTTTTTTTTCTGCTGGCATGTGACATTGCAAAGATAAACAGGAAGTAGTACAAGTTATTTTACAATATTTATACCTGAATTACTCTTTAACATATCATAAATAACTGTAGGAAACATGCAGTGAAGAAATCCCTAAAATGATGCATGGCTTTTTACATGATATTTAAACTAGATTTAATGAGAGCTGACCATTATAATATCTGTCGGATAACTTTTTCCAGGAAACAAGTACCTTGATTTCATCTTAAGAAAATTATTCATTTTGAATTATGTGTCTCTGATTGATTAATTTGGGTTACCAAAATCTTCTGGCTAGGTTGGCTTGTATGACCAAGATTTCCTTATAGAACATATTGATCATAAACCTGTGATGAAACAGAAGGTCAGTATTCCAGTTTATCAAGTCAATGTTCCCATTCTTTCCTTGCTTTTTTATACAAAGCTTATTGACAAACGACTTAACCTCTGTATAAATTAATGCCCACAATTTAACAACATTAGAATGGCAGGGCTAATATCAACATGTTAATACTTTAATATCCTGTTCATACTACAGAAGAGAAAAACATATTAGTCGGAATTCATTCTGCCATATTGAGGAATGTTCTAACAAACTGTAAAATCTTGTACTTTCATAAAAAACAAAATAGTTAAAGGGCTGCAACAACTAGAAAATGTGTCTATAAGACATGGATGCCCCGCAAATAATCTATCAATACAGATAACTTAAGTCAATCATGCATAAATAAGTTCCCTGTGACTAAATTTTGATGGAATCAGGAAGTGCTGTTACAGATGATTGTCCCCTTAAACATCATTGCAGTGTAATGTGTAGTTGTCAAGAAATGGAACTAAACCCAAAAATTTAACACTGTCATTCATGTGTAAAAGCTAGGTCAAAGTCACCAAAATGTTCAAGAATTTGGTAGTTCTCATCAAGATGGTGAATTTGATACAACATCATAGTGATATGTTGCGTAGTTGTTGAGGAATGGATTTCAAACACAAAATTTTACAAAAGTCACTCAAACATAAAATATAGGTCAAATTCACTTAACTGTCAATGATTTGGGTAGTATTAGTACTGAAAAAGGTGATTATGAGATGAAACAACATTATTTTATAATTTGTAGGTGTTGAAAAATGAACTTAAATGCAAAATTTAACCAAAATAATTCAAGCATAAAATGTAGGGCATGAACATCCAAATGTTTGAGAAACAAGTAATTTCTCCTTTACATGAAAGTTACAGTGAAATATCATAATGCTACAATACATAGTAGTTGAGAAATAGACTTAGATGCAAAATGTAATCAACGTCATTGAATGTAAAATGTAGGTCAACACCACTTAATTGTTAATGATTTAGGTAGTACTCATCAACACAATTAATTTGATGAAACATTACTGCCTTATAATGTGTAGTAGAGTTAAATGCAAAACTTAACCCGATTCACTCAAGCATGAAATATAGGTCAAAGAGTCTAACTACCTAGTGAACTGTGTAGTACTATCAAACCTACTGGCCTATTATCATTGTTCTACAAATGAACATCTTACAGTTTGTGAGAAATGTACTTAAACACAAAACTTAACCAAATGTACGGAGGTATGAACAGATGGATGGCTGGATAAGGATAACACTACATGCCCCTTCCACATTCATGTGAGAGGCATAAAAATACAGTAGAACTTCGATGGCTTGAACTGCAATAGGTCGAACACCATGGATGTTTCCAACCCCTTTTCTGGTCCCTATTGTTCAAGTTTAAACATAGTTCGACCTGGATTTCTGGAACACTCCTGTAACTGGAACTGTTTTCATTGGTCCCTTGGGTGTTCGAGCCATCGAAGTTCGACTGTATAAACATTTAGTCAGTTGGCAGCTTATCTTCATGTCTTTTGCATCGTCCTGAATCTTGCTTAGAACTGGTATTCTGTATGTACACACATCTACAGAACTAAAATTTACTTCAGAGAATTGGTCTGAAAAGTGGTCCACCAATTACTGTCTGCTGTGGTTCACATCAGGCTTTAGTTTAAGGTGTTTATAGCTGCAAGATAGAATCAGTTCTCTCTTTATGAAGCCTACATGGCTGTTCAGACTTGTCACTAATTAACATATGGCTTAAGTCTAGATGTGCTAGCTGTAAGCTAGAATCAGTCCTCTCTTCATGTATCCAACATGGCTGTTAAGACTTGTCACTAATTAACATATGGCTTAAGTCTAGATGTGCTAGCTGTAAGCTAGAATAAGTCCTCTCTTCATGAACCCTACATGGCTGTTCAGACTTGTCAATAGTCAACATCAGGCTTAAGTTTAGAGGTGTTAGCTGTAAGCTAGAATCATTCCTCTCTTCATGAACCCTACATGGCTGTTCAGACTTGTCAATAGTTTATTTCTGGCTTAAGTGTAGAAGTGTTAGCTGTAAGCTAGAATCAGTTCTCTCTTCATGAACCCTACATGGCTGTTCAGACTTGTCAATAGTCAACATCAGGCTTAAGTTTAGAGGTGTTAGCTGTAAGCTAGAATCATTCCTCTCTTCATGAACCCTACATGGCTGTTCAGACTTGTCAATAGTCAACATCAGGCTTAAGTTTAGAGGTGTTAGCTGTATGCTAAAATCAGTCCTCTCTTCAAGAACCCTGCATGGTTGTTCAGACTTGTCAATAGTCAACATCAGGTTTAAGTTAGAGGTGTTAGCTGTAAGCTAGAATCATTCCTCTCTTTATGAACCCTACATGGCTGTTCAGACTTGTCAATAGTCAACATCAGGTTTAAGTTTAGAGGTGTTAGCTGTAAGCTAGAATCAGTTCTCTCTTCATGAACCCTACATGACTGTTCAGACTTGTCAATAGTCAACATCAGGCTTAAGCTTAGAGGTGTTAGCTGTAAGCTAGAATCAGTTCTCTCTTCATGAACCCTACATGGCTGTTCAGACTTGTCAACAGTCAACATCAGGTTTAAGTTAAGAGGTGTTAGCTGTAAGCTAGCATCAGTCCTCTCTTTATGAACACTACATGGCTGTTCAAACTTGTCAATATTCAACATCAGGCTTAAGTTTAGAGGTGTTAGCTGTAAGCTAAAATCAGTCCTCTCTTTATGAACACTACATGGCTGTTCAGACTTGTCAATAGTTTACATAATTATAACAGTGTGAAATACTGACTCGAAATTGATCTAAGTTAATGTAAAATAGCTAGACCTCAAATATACTTAGACAAAGTAGGCTGCTGAAACTGATCCAATCAGACCGAAATCAGATTACTATAGCCAATGGTTTACTTAACTCTAATGTAATAGACACAAAACCAATTCACTATAATGTACAACATCGTTTAATCCAATTGTTCCCATTTTCTCTGGTTATTTCAAATTTCAAACAAGAGAGGCATGTTATATACAGAATGACAATGTATTCGTTTAACTACTTTCCGATAAGTATCCTTACTATATTGTATTACCATATTGTACGGACTGTTGAAGTGTTTTTATTAATATATGGTACAGATTGTCCGAATGGTTGCCACAAAAGCAAAATCAAATTAAGATTTTGTTGACACATAAATACGGGCTGTACAGTTTTTTGTCAAACAAAATCTATCACTTCCAAACAAATATAAAGACCTGGTTAAAATGTGTCTGCAAAACAAGAAAAACTTTGTTTTCCATTCCATTCTCCCGATATAATTCTCGGTGCTAAAATAGTTAAACATAGGTAATCAACGATTACAAATGTTGCCTCGTTATAGCACGTTGTTGCAGCAACCAAATTTTGCCTGGAATCTAACATAATATCAAAACTGCATGCATATGCAAGGTTACCTGTACCAACAATGTACAGTTACTGAGCTATGAACTCGGATGTATACATTTATGTAAGTCTTTTATGCATAAAATGTAGGTTTAAGTGACCTAATTTTGTCTGAATGCTAAGCTACCATCACAGATGCATGCACATGCACATGCAAGATGATCCTACAATGTACAGTACCTGAGATCTGATTCCTGACATGAACTTGAATGTAAGTCACTTAAGCAGAAAATGTAGGTCAAAGTGACCCAATTTTGCCTGGATGCTGACCTACAATCAGAGATGCATGCATGTGCAAGGTTAGATGATCCTACCATGTACAGCTACTGTTATATCAACTCGGATGTAAACTCTAATGTAAGTCAGTCAAGCGGAAAATATAGGTCATAGTGACCTTACTTTGCCTGGATGCTGATCTACCATCACAGATGCATGCATGGGCAAGGTTAGATGATCCTACCATGTACAGTGACCGAGATCTGAACTCGGACATAAACTTGAATGTAAGTCACTCAAGCGGCAAATATAGGTCAAAGTGACCTAATTTTGCCTGGATACTGACCTACCATCACAGATGCATGCATGTGCAAGGTTAGATGATCCTACCATGTACAGTGACAGAGATCTGAACTCGGACATAAACTTGAATGTAAGTCAGTCAAGCAGAAAATGTAGGTCAAAATGACCCAATTTTGTTTGGATGCTGACATACCATCAGAGATGCATGCATGTGCAAGGTTAGATGATCCTACCATGTACAGTGACTGAGATCTGAACTCGGACATAAACTTGAATGTAAGTCACTCAAGTGGAAAAAGAAGGTCAAAGTGACCAAATTTTGCCTGGATGCTGACCTACCATCAGAGATGCATGCATATGCACAGTTAGATGATCATACTATGTATAGTTACTGAGATATGACCTTTTATGTAAATTTAAATGCAAGCCAATCAAGCGGAAAATATAGGTCAGAGAGACCTTATTTTCTTGGGTGGTTGTGAGATAGCCCAAGATGCACCTGCATGCAAAGTTTGATGACCCTACCCCGGGGGTACTCCAATAGTCCTCCTCAACTTCGTTGAGGCGAACTAAACATTGTTCCCAGAAGTATCAAAATTGAACGAGACTTACAGACCCTATATATATACAAATTTAGACAAACCATCAAATTCTTGGCAACCAAGAGAAAAAAGTTCAGAAGCTATAAATCAAGAGAAAAATATCAGAAGAAAAAAAAATCAGGCACATTCAATTAATCAGTATAATGATTTTCCTTTCGAACAAAGATTGATCATTGGGACTACCTTAAACCTTCTGCTAGTAAAGCGTAATGCTTTGTAAAACGTGGAAACATGGTATTTTCATGCCAATCTATTGATTGCAAGAAAATTAATGTTTCTATTAAAAAGACAATTTGGAGATTTCCTTTATAACCATTGAACTGTGAGGGAAAGTTGATCAGAGACTGTCAATCAATTATGCAAATTAGCTACCAAATATATTCAGTAACAAGTTTTACAAAAGTAAATGATTTCTATTAAAGGGGTAGTGTCAATATTATCGCTGTTTGTATAGCGTTGAGTCAATTGTAATGCCTGCAGATCAGTCGTGGATTAAATGAGACTTTCCTTCAATCTATACACTGCTGATAAATGAAAATTATTGTATCGGCATGACAATGGAGGATACTAATAGAACATCTATCATTGTCCAATTTAATTCACTCTATGTCATCAAATGAAATACAGGATAACAGCAGTTTTTAAATGAAGGCTCATCTCTGTAAAACTGTCTGGACTTTAGGTTATAAATATTAATGTAAAGGGGTTTTATAGCATTAAACTATTATACCCATAGATAGATATTTCTGTACTAACGAAGTGCCAATGAACATGTTAACTGACACAAAATTTAACTGAATATGTTTAGCCATACTTTTTGTCATCCAAACATGTTTAGAGATAAAAATCTGCAACACGTTTAGGTATATTAAAATTTCACTGATCATGTAAAGTTGACAAACAAAATGTCATTGAACATGTTTAGTCAAACAAAGTAGCACTAAGTATGTTCAGCCATATAACATGTCATTGAACATGTTTAGTCAAACAAAATAGCAGCTCAGCATGTTCAGCCATAAACATGTCATTGAACATGTTTAGTCAAACAAAATAGCAGCTCAGCATGTTCAGCCATATAACATGTCATTGAACATGTTTAGTCAAACAAAACAACACTCAGCATGTTCAGCCAAAAAACATGCCATTGAACATGTTTTAAAAGTCATACATAATAGCACTCAATATGTTTAGCTATATAAAATGATACACACAAATACCATTCAGAAAGATTCAAAATGTAACAAATTCACGCAATATTCTATTAATGATGATTCTCAGTGCAGAATAACCTATGAAAACTGAAATGGCTTAGAAGTGTCAATTTTTGTGCCATTTTTATTGTAGCTAACAGACATGGACAAGATGATGTAACAATAAATAACAAGAGGCTCTCAAGAGCCTGTATTGCTCACCTGGACCATGGCTGGCATAGAGAAGTGAATGGCAATTCCTATAGGCTCCAACGTTGAACTATGTTCCCTGGTGGATATCCCCCTCGGATTGGATGAAAACATGCCAAATTCCCAAGGACTTTTTATGTGATCAAATTAAGCACCAATTTGATTAGTGTTTTCAGAGGCCTAATTCTTTAAATGGAATCCAATTTTTATTTATAAACTATGTTCCTGCGGATGACCATCTTAGATGTGGTAAGGATTTGCTGGATACCCTTTTTTGGACCCTCTTTATTTTTCCCCTTACTTAATAGGTTTTAAGTAGAAGAATATTTTCTGTGCTTCCTCATTTCTGTTCCTTTGACAATTTATGTTTGATTAGATTTTTTATGTAGCAACATTTCCTATTAAAAGCCAATATAAAACATTGTGATTTGACAAAGCGAGCCATGTAATGTCTTTAATACATGTCTCTGATAGATATTACAAATGGAGTAGGCTATAACATACAATTACAATGGAAACGGCCATAATCTACTGCTGGTTCAATTCTGACAAATCCCACTATCAATTATATGATTGTTATTTAGTTGGCTGAATTCATTGCATTGCCATTCTGACACCATCCCACGATCAATTATACACAATAATATAACTGTGTTACCCGAGGGTATGCAATTCCCGTCCCCTATAATTTTCTTCATTTATACAATGATTTGTTGCAGTGAAACATATAATAACTTTACTTAAACGTAAATTTCAGTTACGATGGTTGATTAGTCGCTAACTACAAAATGAGGCACAATACAGAATTCCAATAAAGAGAGAAAGTTAATATATCACTCATTAGAAAGCCTCGTATAGCAAATCACTAAGCTTTTTCTTGTCTTATATCTTTACAATAAAGAAGAGAATATGAACTTTTGACACACCAGAGCCCTTGGGATAGAAAATTTCTTTTTTCTTTAATCAAGTCTGAAGAAACTAGCCTAGATTGTTTTTTCCTTCATATGTTGTACATTTTATATAACAAGGGACTTGAGCAATCGGGAAGCTTTAGAGAATTACAACAAACCAATAGTTTTGTCTTCAATGAAACAATGCTTTGTATCAAACTACGACACTGCTGTAACATGCATTATCTAGTTGAATAATTACCATACTATAATTCCTAGATAGACAAACTTATTTATGTATAAAAAAGGTTTCCCTTTCAAAATATTAAAAGACACATTTCATCTGAATCACAATTTTCAGAAGAATTAAAGACCAAAATCCTATTAAATATTTCTTTACAAAATACCCCAAAATGACTCCTGCCAAAAGCATGCAAAACTGTCCAAATAAATAACCATGTATGTAGTTACAGCTCCCAGTACAGTTGCAAGATAAACAAATGAACTTCAAGGAACAATGTAGTTAAAGCTCCCAGTAAAGAGGTCAGATAAACAAATGAAGGAACAATGTAGTTAAAGCTCCCCGTGCAGAGGTCAGATAAACAAATGAAGGAACAATGTAGTTAAAGCTCCCAGTACAGAGGCCAGATAAACAAATGAAGAACAATGTAGTTAAAGCTCCCAGTA
>MJUU01036920.1:34991-54983 GCA_002080025.1 Modiolus philippinarum | reverse complement strand
CAGATAAACAAATGAAGGAACAATGTAGTTAAAGCTCCCAGTACAGAGGCCAGATAAACAAATGAAGGAACAATGTAGTTAAAGCGAGGCCAGATAAACAAATGAAGGAACAATGTAGTTAAAGCTCCCAGTAAAGAGGTCAGATAAACAAATGAAGGAACAATGTAGTTAAAGCTCCCAGTACAGAGGCCAGATAAAAAAAAGAAGGAACAATGTAGTTAAAGCTCCCAGTAAAGAGGTCAGATAAACAAATGAAGGAACAATGTAGTTAAAGCTCCCAGTACAGATGCCAGATAAACAAATGAAGAACAATGTAGTTAAAGCTCCCAGTACAGAGGCCAGATAAACAAATGAAGGAACAATGTAGTTAAAGCTTCCAGTACAGAGGTCAGATAAACAAATGAAGGAACAATTTGTTTTTCTATACATAAATTGAAGTTCAATTATATTGGCTTACAGGAACAATGCTTCAAATTAATGTCCTTGCATAAAACATAGGGACAACATTTTTGATGTATAATCATCAAACTTTATAGTTATTTCTGCAGGAAATTCACAAAAGTGTGCATATTATGTTGTTGTTAATTTTTTCACAATTTGACTTTATTTTTGCACCATCAACAACTCATTGTGTTGTGTTGTTTGGATCAAAGTTTGAACCACCAACAGGTCATTGTGCAGTTTGGTTTGGATTATAGTTTGGACCAATAACAGCTCATTGTGTTGTGTGATTTGGATCAGAGTTTGAACAACCAACAGTTCATTGTGCAGTGTGGTTTGGATTATAGTTTGGACCAATAACAGCTCCTTGTGCAGAGTGGTTTGGATCAAAGTTTGGACGACCAATAGCTCACTGTGCAGAGTGATTTTGGATCATAGTTTGGACCACTAACAGCTGACTGTGCAGTATGATTTGGATCATAGTTTTCTACCACAAAAAGCTAACTGACCAATGTGGTTTAGATCATAGTTTGGAGCAACCACAAATCATTGTGCAGTGTTGTTTGGATTGTAATTTTAACAAATAACTGCTTGATCACTGTAAAGTTTGGTTTCAGATCACCAACAGTTCACTGTGCAGGTGTGGTTTGTATCCTCACTAGGACCACCAACAGCTCATTGTGCAGTGTGGTTTGAATTATAGTTTGGATGACCAACAGCTCACTGTGCAGTGTGATTTGGATCATATAGTTTGGACCACCAACAGCTCACTGTGCAGTGTGTTTGGACCACCAACAGCTCACTGTGCAGTGTGATTTGGATCATATAGTCTGGACAACCAACATCTCACTGTGCAGTGTGTTTGGACCACTAGCATCTCATTTGCAGTGTGATTTTGATCATATAGTTTTGACCACCAACAGCTCACTGAGCAGTGTGATTTGAATCATAGTTTGGACCATCAACAGTTCACAGTGCAGCGTAATTTGGATCATAGTTTGGACCACCAACAGTTCACAGTGCAGTGTAATTTGGATCATAGTTTGGACCACCAACAGGTCACAGTGCAGCGTAATTTGGATCATAGTTTGGACCACCAACAGCTCACTGTGCAGAGTAATTTGGATCACAGTTTGGACCACCAACAGGTCACAGTGCAGAGTAATTTGGATCAGTCTGGACCACCAACAGGTCACAGTGCAGAGTAATTTTGATCATAGTTTGGACCACCAACAGCTCACTGTGCAGAGTAATTTGGATCATAGTTTGGACCACCAACAGGTCACAGTGCAGAGTAATTTGGATCATAGTTTGGACCACCAACAGCTCACTGTGCAGAGTAATTTGGATCATAGTTTGGACCACCAACAGCTCACTGTGCAGAGTAATTTGGATCATAGTTTGGACCACCAACAGATCACAGTGCAGAGTAATTTGGATCATAGTTTGGACCACCAACAGCTCACTGTGCAGAATAATTTGGATCATAGTTTGGACCACCAACAGTTCACAGTGCAGCGTAATTTGAATCATAGTTTGGACCACCAACAGCTCACTTTGCAGTGTGGTTTAGATCACAGTACAATGTTCTACAGTGATATTTGTAATCCATTTGGTCAATACAGTGGAATTTCGATGGCTCGAACACCCATTTAAAACAGTTTGCCCCAGATGGATGTTCGAGCTATTGAGGATCTAACTTTGTAGAAATATGAACAAAGGATCCAAATAAAAGGTTGGAGATATCCATGGTGTTGAGTTATTGCAGAACCATCAAAGTCCAACTGTATTAATCATTTGTTCACTTTAAAATCATTCCTAGTATTTTTTCTGCAACAATTTTGCAACATTTTTTATGCTAAATCCACATCAAAGAACTGAAATTCCAAAAGAAATTCTTACCAATTTTAAACAACCATAATTATTTCAAACATTACAGCAAAGAAATATCAAAAAATAGAATAAACATTTTCTTTAGTAAAAAGGACTCTACATTTTATTAACTTTACAGTATTAACAAATAATGGAAAAAAAAATTTAATGATTCTTTTTTGTAAAATATCTATTAATTTTTGTCATATAACCTTTTAAATCTGTTTATTTTTGTGTTAATAGTGTATCTTAGCTACCTGGTCATTCTCAATCTTCTAGATCATTTACCTATCTGTTCTAAAGATTTCTCAATGTTGCACCTGATGAGCTCAAGAAATATAATTACAGCTAAAGAAATATAATTACAGAAATGTCAAACAAATGCAACAGTAATCCCTTCATGTTTGACAAATATAATCTTTACAATAAATTGCTGAACTGTTGCATGGCACAACACACCCAAGGTGCATATCCAGTTTTATAAGTAACAAAGCGGATCATGGTATACACACATTTAGCAAAAATAAACCCCCAAAAAAGAGTTCCCTCCTATTAAGTATATTGTCTTACCTTTACTGGAGTCAATCTGGAGTGTTACATTGAAGTAATTTTATGACATGAAATACCAGACATCATCCTGAAAACATCAATAATTTAATTAAAGTTTTCATCCAGACTTAGGTAATTTAGTGTGAAAATCTAATTAGAATCTTACCTACAACATATAATTAACTGTCCAAACAAACACCCTGAAGACACAGCAGATTATCATTGGGCCATGTGACAATGTAATCCAATCAATACAAAGCTGTGAGATTTGAAAAGAGGAATGGACAACCCTGAAGTGATTTCTAATGCACTTGATAGTATTTAATCTGAGTTGTGTCATCACAGGACACAATAATTGTTCCCTATATAAAGCTGATGAGTTTGTACTACAGAATAAACCTCTCCACAGCTGATTAGTTTTTATACCATATATAGACTGGTCTAAAACATTTCCTATCCATAAATATAAATATGATGTCAATAAAATAGCAGGTTTAGTTTTAAGATAAATTTCCAGGCTATCATTTCCATTTTTTATTTCTTCTGAAATCTATTATTATTGCCCAGCAATTAATCTTTTTATAGATACAATTTGAACAAAAAATCTATCACAGGCTTATAACAAGTCAAACATAGTAATATCTCTATTTCCAGCGATCATTTCACAAGATGACTTATAAGTTTCATTGTAACATCAATTTCTCAATTTGACTGTTTACAGGCGATGTTTAATCTACATTGCTGAGTATTACAAAGTAATTTGAATGCTTTGTTGTAGCCTACCTGCAGTACTGAGTGCTATTATTTCTGTTGAATGAACTCTTTTCTTTTATGATTTATCTACCAACATGTATAGTGTGTTCACCACAACAGGTAGAAATCCTTAGCTTGACATAAAATTTGCTGCTAAGATATGTCAAAATAAGTTTTTGTTAGTTTACATTTTGTATTTCTTAAACAATTGATCAGTCATTCATATATGGTACTCCATGAAGAGTTATTTCCCTTTTATGTCATACAGCTGTGCAGGATGTTTATTTTGCATGAATAGGCTTTATAAATAAAATAAATATGATCTAAATGTAGTGTTTCTCCAAGTTCTAGACTTTTGATACTGTAATTGTGAAGTTACTAAAGTGAAAATCAATTAACTTTAAACAACTATACCACCACTTTCTTCATTAAAGAAACATAACTGTACATGTAACTAAGAATGGTAATTATTAATGGACGGAAGGATATATCAAATTACTGGAAGAATAATTGACAGAATGGCAGTTTTAAATTTCATGTAAAACAATAAAAAAATATTTTGAAAGATGAGGCTGTGTAATTATTAATTGATTTAGAAAACTGTACCTTGAATTAAAGTAATTATCCAAGAAATGGACCTTGAAACAAATGTGGTCAATATTTCCACACTATGTACTAACAAAACCAACAGTCTATCAGAATTGCTAGAAGTAAGGCAACAATAAATTTTTCACTTTTTGTGCATCTAGTGTAGTACTCCTAATGGACAGGGATAGTTCTACATACTGAAATATGACATCCTGGTTGAAGATCCGTTAGAGAAAAGGAAAGAAAGGATAATTTTTCTTAGTTTGCCAATCCATTAGGGGAAGGAATGTTTTGGAATTATTTTATTGACAAAAACCAAAAGCTTACTGAGGCGGAAAACAGTAGAATTTTGTTTCACAATTTACTGCCGTCCCTTGCAGCAATGGAGCAGCAAACCAGTATGTCAGACAGGCGAGTTACTTCCCTTTGCCAAAAATCATAAAATATAGGGAGCAAAGTTCGGAAATATAAAAAAGATTTATGAACGTTGATGATTTCTAGATAGAGAATGAATTTCCTCTTGATTGGTTTATCTTTGTACAAATTATTGCACTTTGGATTTAAATATCACATGAAAGTTTGTTTTTTGAGCATTTTTTGCATTCAACTTCTTGTCAAAAATTCAAAAAAAAAATTGGTTAAAGACTCAAATGGCCTGGTTGTGTTTTGGTGTTGTTTTATATGTTTCTTATTTAATGGACCTTTAGTATAAATGGGTCTGTGTGGGCTGTATAGAATATGCTTTTGAATTTCAAGGATCTGAGTAGAAAAGTATACGAGGACTAAATTTCACCTATCTGGTACCCTCTTTTGAAAATATCAATAACAAAACTAACTTCCAAAGTCCAGAAAAAATAGGAAAAAATTCTTAAACAATGCAAAAATGTCAAGTGCACATCTTTACCATTTCAAAGATCTGGGTCAAAAATCAATAGAAAGGGTTAATTTCACAAAATTTGTACTGCTGAAAATGTAAAAAGATCTGATTAATTCCTAAATCTTGAAAATTGATTTCACAAAATAGGTACCCTCTGTTGAAAATGTCGATAAAAAATCACTAAGTTCCAAAGTCCAGAAAAAGAGGAAAAAATTTCTGAAATAATTCCATAAAGTCAGGCGCACATCGGAAATATATTTAGAAACATTCTGTGAAGTTTCAAAGATCTGAGTTGAAAACTGTAGGAGGAGTTGATTTCACAAAATAGGCATCCTATGTTGAAAATGTCGACAAAAAATGACTAAGTTCCAAAGTCTTGAAAAATAGGGAAAAAATTCTGAAATAATTCCATAAAATCAGGTACATATCGTCAATATATATATAGAAACATTCTGTGAAGTTTCAAAGATCTGAGTTGAAAACTGTAGGAGGAGTTGATTTCACAAAATAGGTACTCACTTTCCCCCGCCTGCCGCCTGCCCACCCGCCCAACATTCACCATCCTATTACCCGGATTTGAACTCTGTGCAACCTGGTAAACAATTTTGTATTTTAACTTATAGTCTGGCACATTTTTAGAACTCTAATCTAAAAAAAGTCCAAGAACTTGAGAATTTTGCTGCAGGTTTTGAAGTGAGAAGCATCTATCACAGCCCACCCCTCCCCAAAATTTCACTTTTTGCAAAAGTTATGTTTCCATGGGTACTAAACAGGGTCCTGCAACTCTGAGAGTTTAGATTCTTGGCTCATTTAGGGTTATTTGTTTAAACAAAGTACCCATCTGTCTTTCATGCCCGGTGAACTTCATTGCCAGTGTATGGAAAGCCATGAGGGACATTATAGTAACCACTGGGCCCACAATTTTTTTTTTGGGGGGGGGGTTCTACTCTGTTGTAGAAATTTATGTTTGGTGTGCAAGTAAACATAAGAATTTGAGTTTGGTTATTACAGTCTGTGCCAAAAACTTTTTCATTCACTAGCCCTATTGGGCTAGTAAGTTCCTGTGTTGTACTAGCCCGAACTAAATTTCACTAGCCCATATAGAAGATTCTTTGTTAATAAGGTACAATTTTAACTAGCCCACCGGGCTAGTGACTTCAAATTTTTACTAGCCCGAGACTGATTTTACTAGTCTCGGGCGTAGGGCTAGTGGCTAAAGGCACAGACTGTTATTATGTTACTCTTTACTTTGTAGATTATTATGGGTATGGGGGTATGATGATTCTACATGTATCTAGTTTGGTATGATAATTCCACATACATGTATCTAGTTTGGTATGATAATTCCACATACATGTATCTAGTTTGGTATGATAATTCCACATAAAGGCATCTAGTATGGTATGATAATTCCACATACATGTATCTAGTTTGGTATGATAATTCCACATATAGGCATCTTGTTTGGTATGATAATTCAACATATCTAGTTTAAGATTATTTTTAATAGATTGTTTCATTGTGAATAGTTCTCACAAACATGAAGCATATTTTCTGGATCTAAATTTTATTATTAAAATTAGTATGGCCAAATTGTGCAATTATATCTTGTGTGTAAAGGAACATGGAAGCTAGACATACTGATATTCAAGGCGAATTTAATTAATGTTCAGTGATATTGCCATCTTTAATGTATTACTCGAAAATACCCCTTTAATACATTACTGATACCACAAAATTTCAAATGATATCAGTACTATATATTACTGATTTTTACACATGAGATTGTATATATTGTCATTTTAAATTGTATTTTGTTTTACTTTGTTTGTTTGTATGTGTTTTTTGTATCATGCCCCTCGTGGGCCCATTTTAATGGACAATAAAAACATTCTTCTTCTTCTTCTGTTACCAGCAACACATTGTCTCTTCAGTGAACTTTTATCCCCTTGATACACAATGATACGGGAGACATATTACAGGAAAATAATTTACCACCTTTTACTAATAGCTCATTTTATTTTTTAATATGTTTTCTTCCATCCATTCTGAAAGACATTATTGACATTTTCATTTGTATACGAAATAAACTTATTAATTTTTTATACATTAGCCATATAACTTACCAACTGGAACAGAAGATATTTTAATAACATTCGGCTTACGGTTGAATGTGGAGCGAGTAACAGATGGGAAATAGCTTTACAATTGGTATAATTCTAAACAAAATACAAAATACTTATACGGTCAATCTTACAAATATCAAACTAATCCACCGGGAAAATCACAGTGTCAGTGTACTGTCTTACTTAGTTGTCTGTCTGTCTGTCCTGTCTTACTGGAAGTTGTCCGTCTGTCTGTCCTATCTTACTGGAAGTTGTCCGTCTGTCTGTCCTGTCTTACTGGAAGTTGTCCGTCTGTCTGTCCTGTCTAACTGAAAGTTGTCTGTGTCTGTCCTGTCTAACTGGAAGTTGTATGTCTGTCTGTCTGTCCTATCTAACTGGAAGTTGTCTGTCTGTCTGTCCTGTCTAACTGGAAGTTGTCTGTCTGTCTGTCCTGTCTTACTGGAAGTTGTCTGTCTGTCTGTCCTGTTTTACTGGAAGTTGTCCATCTGTCTGTCCTGTCTTACTGGAAGTTGTCCATCTGTCTGTCCTGTCTTACTGGCAGTTGTGTGTCTGTCCTGTCTTACTGGAAGTTGTGTGTCTGTCCTGTCTTACTGGAAGTTGTGTGTCTGTCCTGTCTTACTGGAAGTTGTCTGTCTGTCTGTCCTGTCTTACTAAAAGTTGTCTGTCTGTCTGTCCTGTCTTACTGGAAGTTGTCTGTCTGTCTGTCTTGTCTTACTGGAAGTTGTCCGTCTGTCTGTCCTGTCTTACTGGAAGTTGTCTGTCTGTCTGTCCTGTCTTACTGGCAGTTGTCTGTCTGTCTGTCCTGTCTTTACTGGAAGTTGTCCGTCTGTCTGTCCTGTCTTACTGGAAGTTGTCCGTCTGTCTGTCCTGTCTTACTGGAAGTTGTCTGTCTGTCTGTCCTGTCTTACTGAAAGTTGTCTGTCTGTCTGTCCTGTCTTACTGGAAGTTGTCTGTCTGTCTGTCCTGTCTTACTGGAAGTTGTCTGTCTGTCTGTCCTGTCTTACTGGAAGTTGTCCGTCTGTCTGTCCTGTCTTACTTAAAGTTGTCTGTCTGTCTGTCCTGTCTAAGTGGAAGTTGTCTGTCTGTCTGTCCTGTCTAACTGGAAGTTGTCTGTCTGTCCTGAGAGAAAATTTGTCTTGAACAAGAAAACGTCTGGACATGTGACTGATAATTTCTACTCTATCTTATCTTCAGTCCAACAACAATAGAAACCAAGTTACCAGCACGTTCGTGGTAGTGTAGAGTTGTTGACAGTTATAGACCTTTCATACACCAACCTTGTTAAGACTGGTTCAAAGTACTTTCAATGCTTTATAAGAGATGTTCAAATATGGTTCTATGTTCAGCTGAGCATTAAATGGTAGTCAGTCAAAGGTGCATCAATAGTTGGAAGAAATCAAACAATTTTTTTTCCCACAGAATCAATTGTTAAACTATGTTCTAAATTGTCTGATCAAAGCTAAATGAACAACCTTGCATGCATCATTCTTAAGAATTTGGTTCAATTTGCGTTGGTAATTTCAATGATGATTGAAATCTGCAGGGCTAACAGTAGAGATGACAATTGTTGGCAACAGACTACCTTGCCCCATTGTGTTAACTGAGATAAAACAATGGAACATGCTATATACTGATAGCTATATATATAAAATCATCTCAAAACAAAGCAACAACATCAACATTCCCGACGTGCTGGATCTAAAAAGATACACACTTCGTGAGAATACTAAAACAAGGCAGTAGACTGAAGTGAACAGTACACACATTTAAAAGTTGATATTTCGAGACCTATCCGACTCTTTATCAAAACACAATAAAAAAGTAAAAATACAGTGAAACAAAACCTATTTACAAAGACCATACTACAAAAAAATCAAAGTATCGACAGCTACATCATGGACGCTGTTAACTACAACTGTAACATGAGAAGGGAAAAAAGAATTTTGTCAGTGTATGTACATCGAATCTTACAAAATTCTTACTCTAATAAGTTAGACACTAACGGCTATAGAGCAATCACAGGCTACAGCAATCCATTTTAACACCACTGGACATAGCTGGACTGACATGCAGGTTGTGGCCATTGACCAAGATAGATCTTGGAACGAGACCCAAAGGATTTTGGATGCAAAAACTTAAATCTAGCATGAACATAAAAGCTTAGATAACCCAAGCCTAAATTTCCTGCCCCTACCCATTTTGTTTTTTCTATTTTTTTTTTTTTTTAATTTTTTTAGTTATTCTATCATATTTTGCTCTATAGCCATTATAGTAATGGTTAAATAATGGTGCATTCCCATTGTTGAACTAAAATGATGGTGTATTCCCTAAAATGATGGTGTATTCCTATATGCCTATTAGACGGTGTATTCCCCTTGTGTCTGTGCCATGGCCTACAGTAAAATAGATGGTCATGTTATAGAAGAGGTTAAAACAATACACATTTAAGGTATTACAGGAGTTTAAAATTGCTCATCATTCTTGTGCATGTGACAAAAAAAGGAATTCACTATGGAAATGTTGCCGAAACCAATTCCAATGTCTTGTAATAGTTAAGTTTGATAAAATATGCCAATTTTATTGCATAACCATGCAGAATATCAAACCTTTCAGCTATCAACAGTTCAACATAGGGGAGATAATTTGTATAGAAATAATAGGGAAAATGTGTTTTTCGTGATTTATTCAAAAATAAGTTCGGTGACCCCAAATTTTTTTTCATTGAAATTGAAGGACAGTATATTAGCTATTAATTTACCAATTTTTTAAAAATTCTATTTGATGTAACTAAAATAATTTAAAATTGTGTTAGAATTCGCTAATTTCCCCTATTATTTCAACCAAAATAGCACATTTTTACATTTCATATTTCATTCTTATATGGCCGGTGACCCCTTATTTTTATTTTATTTTTCGTATGCTCTAATAACACAGGGGATATCATGATATTATCAGAAAATTCTATCTGACAAAATTTTAGACCCCCGTACCACCTTAATGCAACTGTTAAGGATTTATGTACAATATGTGTTAACAGATAAACAAACAGCATCCAAGGGTATTAATTACACATAATACAGTACTTTTCATCTCAGCTTATAAAATTGAGAATCCATTTCCCATCTACTCACAGGTTTAATTTTGTTAAACAAGGCAAACATTAATTTTGGAGAAACAAACTCAAACTTTACTTCAAATAATTTAAATAATTAACAGGTAATTAAAATTAGAACTACATTTTCTGAGGTCAATTCATTTTCTACTAAAATTTTAAGATAGTATTTGAATTGAAAGAAAATTCAATACCTTTTGATATACTATTATTCTCTACTTGTTTGATAAACTTGAACATTAAATTGTACAAATTATAATTCAACATGACATCAATACTCAGTACTCCACTATTTTTTAGATATTTTACATGAAAAACAACAAATCAATTGATCAGTGTATATTGTAGCTTTTTGTATAGATTGATTGAATGATTTGTTAATGTCACCTTCAGCAAAATCTCTGCTATATTCTAACGGGACCTGTTAATGATGTAGTGAAATTTTTGCAGTTTTATACATTAATTTCATTTAGCACTGTTTTGATTGTATGTTTGTCTGCCTTAGTATTAAATTACTAAAATTGCATCAAAATATTTGTGACAGTTTTATTTTGGCCCTTCATATCCCTTAACACAATAAAAGCAACTAGAGCTGTCGCCAAATGGCAGCCAGTTATACCACCACCATTTGAACCCTTCAAGGACGAATTATCTCCCCTTCAAAATATGAAAAGTAACCCTATTTCTTGCACATCTTCAGATGGTATACTACAACTGTATTACATTTCATTAAAATCCAAGTAGCCGTTTAAGAGGACATGCGATGTCAAGGTTTATCCCCCTTTTTTCCAGAACATATTCAAAGATGAATTATCTCCCCTTTGAAATTTTGGGCAGCAACCATATAACTTCATGCACATCTTCAGGTGGTGTACTACAACTGTGTATAATTTCATACAAATCCAAGAAGCCATTTAGGAAAACATGTGCTGACAAGGTTCCCTCCCCCATTTTCCAGAAAATATTCAAAGATGAATTATCTGCCCTTCAAAATTTCGGGAAGCACCCATATAACTTCATGCACATATTCAGATGATGTACTACAACTGTGTAACATTTCATAAAAATCCAAGTATCCGTTTAGGAGAACATGCGCTGACATGGTTCCCTCCCCCATTTTCAAGAAAATATTCAAAGATGAATTATCTCCCCTTAAAAATTTCGGGAAGCACCCATATAACTTCATGCACATATTCAGATGATGTACTACAACTGTGTAACATTTCATAAAAATGGGTCAAAGAATCAAATGGCCGGGTTGCGTTTTGGTGCTTCTAGCTATAAAGTGTTGTTTTTTTTAGGTTCCCTAATGGGTCTGTGAAAAACAGGAAAAAAATTTCAAAATAATTCCAAAAAGGGAGGTGCACATCTACAATATACATAGAAACATTTTGTGAGGTTTCAAAAATGTAGGTTTGAAAACTGTAGGAGGAGTTGATTTCACAAAATAGGTACCCTTTATTGAAAGTGTCGATAAAAAATGACTAAGTACCAAAGTCCGTGAAAACAGGAAAAAATTTTCAAAATAATTCCAAAAAGGTAGGTGCACATCTACAATATATATAGAAACATTTTGTGAAGTTTCAAAAATGTAGGTTGAAACCTGTAGGAGGAGTTGATTTCACAAAATAGGTACCCTTTGTTGAAAATGTCGATAAAAAATGACCAAGTTCCAAAGTCCGTAAAAACAGGAAAACATTTTCAAAATAATTCCAAAAAGGATGGTGCACATCTACAATATATATAGAAACAGTTTGAAAGTTTCAAAATTGTAGGTTGAAAACTGTAGGAGGAGTTGATTTCACAAAATAGGTACCCTTTGTTGAAAATGTCGATAAAAAATGACTAAGTTCCAAAGTCCGTTAAAACAGGAAAAAATTTTCAAAATAATTCCAAAAAGGTAGGTGCATATCTACAATATATATAGAAACATTTTGTGAAGTTTCAAAAATGTAGGTTGAAAACTGTAGGAGGAGTTGATTTCACAAAATAGGTAACCTTTGTTGAAAATGTCGATAAAAAATGACTAAGTTCCAAAGTCCGTAAAAACAGGAAAAAATTTTCAAAATAATTCCAAAAAGGGAGGTGCACATCTACAACATATATAGAAACATTTTGTGAAGTTTCAAAAATGCAGGTTGAAAACTGTAGGAGGAGTTGATTTCACAATATCAGTATCCCATTTTCCCCGCCCACCCATCCGCCCGCCCGCCCGCCCGACATTCACCATACTATAACCCGGATTTGCACTCCGTGCAACCCGGCCAAAAATCCAAGTAGCCGTTTAGGAGAACATGTGCTGACAAGGTTCCCTCCCCCTTTTTCCAGAAAATGTTCAAAGACGAATTATCTCCCCTTCAAAATTTCGGGCAGCAACCATATTACTTCATGTACATCTTCAGATGGTGTACTTCAACTGTGTAGCATTTCATCAAAATCCAATGAGCCATTTAGGAGAGAGTGCGCTGACAAGGTACATGGACAGACAGACAGAGACAGACACACAGACAGACAGACTGACAGACTGACAGAGACGGATGGACGGACAGACAGACAGACAGACAGTGTTATTCCTATATTATACCCCCAAAAAGTTTGGGGGGTGGGGGTATAAAAATAGAACTGCTGCAAAAATCTCCATATCTATTAGATGGGATTCATAAACCAAACAAGAGCTGTCCCCTAATGGCAACCAATTATGCCCCTCTCACTTAACCCCGAATCAATATGGCAAGTGCAAATTTAAGTGTGTGTGGACACAATTCAAGTGTAGACAGAGTTCAAGTATGGACCTAATGATATACCTCCTCCATTTTTCCAGAAAATATACAAAGGTGAATCAACTCCATTTCATAATTTCGAGCAGCAACCATAACTTCATGTGCTGAGTCCTAAAATCATGTGTATGGGTGATAGGCAACCTTTTTGTAAAGTTTCATTGAATTTGAAGATGTACAGTTGAACATTTCGGTCCAACCAAAAAGACTAAGGAATATGAAAGATTTTTGGTTTACCATTCAAAAGTATTGCAAATGTTAAATCAGATATGCAGACAAATCTTGCTTTCTTACACAAAACAGTTCATAAACTTTCTGGCAAAAAGGGAGCAAAATCTTCGTTTTAACAAATTATATATATATATATATGCCAAAAGTGTATTACTACGTAGACAGTAAAATGGTTTGTTTCTTTGAATTAAAACACTTAATGTGCACAAACCTTTTTTCAATAGAGCAAGCTTTTCCCAATCTTCTTTGAATTCCAGTATAATTTCAGTAATGATACCTCAAACTACAATCAAATTGATGAACTACTTGAATCCCCTATAAAATAAACAACAATCTTCTTGAGTGTATACTTCTATTTTTAATTTTAATTACTTTAAACAAGAGAAAGAGGTTTATCAATATAATGATTTTTTTCAACAGCAATTTTATTGTCACAATGTGTGATCAACTCACGACACCGAAACATCAATGTAATAATTATATTATCTAACATCTTCTATACCAACATGACAGCATCAGACGCTATATCTAGTACATAACGCTGACTCCCCAATATCCTACGTTAGATTTAGTTGTTTGAGAAAATGTCGACTGTTGGGTGTCGTGACAGCACAATATATATTGAGGTAATTGTACAAGACATTATTTCTTGTTCTCATGACCAAATCCTGACATAATCTACAGCAGAGCCTACCTAGGTGTGACTAGACACACTAAGTAGAGCTACACAGTGTGAAGATATGAATATTTTGCTGAGAACAGACGGATACCTGAAAATTGTCTTGTAACAACATATTCAAAGATTTACCTCAATAAACTAAATCATAGGAAAGGAATGATAAAATATCATTATTATAATGATTTCAGAAGTCTGATTAGTTTCATCATGTACCAGAATTATAAACATTTGACATCAGTATTAGGACAAGAAGGCAACAATGAACACTTAATACATCTGGACATACCAGTACCTTGTTTTTTGCACCCTGTGAAAAGCAACCTAACTCTGGCTAGCAAATTTTGATATTTGCTTTATACATGGGCAAATTTTGTTCCAGTGAATTTCGTATGAAATTAAGTTGATATTGTTCATTTTTATATCAGGAGCAAGTCCACATAACCTGTAGCTATTTAAAGCACATTTGAGGTCGACATGATGCATACTTGTTACCTTTCAAGAGGTTTTCAGCCAATTAGAAAACAGAAATAATACAATCATATAATAATAAAACAATTACTGACTTTAAAATAGGTTGCTGCATGGGTTTATCAACCTTCAACAAGCAATATTCACCTCGCCTTTGGCTCGGTGAATACTGTGAAAGTACTATTGTTCGTTGGGTTCCAATTTTCGTGGATTTCGTGGTTCGCTCAAACCACGAAATTAAGTTCCCAACGAAATGCATTTTTTCCGTAAGGTTTTGATGCATTGAATTCGAAACCATGAGTTTAAGTACCATCGGAATGGTGATAATTATGAAAACCACGAAAATTGATGACAACGAATAAAAGTACTTCCACAGTATAACTTTTTTCAAGTTGATAAATCCCAGCAGCAACCTATATCAAAGTCAATAAATGTATAAAATTTCAAATGAATTGTTAAAATTAAAGAAAGTTATGTCAAATGGTATTTGCAATAGGGATCCACAGTCAGAAGCAGCCTTGTTACAAGTACGAAACTTGTTACATAAAATTTAGAAATGCCACATTGAAGTTTTTACAACATGTAACATGATTTTCTTCCTTTTTTCTCAACCACATTACAAAGGCATAAAGTGCAGTTTCTAACAAATATTTTTTTGGTGACCATTACTAACACTTTATGATTTTTTTTCTCTGAAGTTTTTGGAATATCATTTCATGTTATGAAGACCATGGCAAGACTTAAATTAATCATGAGTTTATACAACTTAGATAGCAACATTTTAGCTTATAATAGAAAAAAGAAGGGAAACAGGGAATGTGTCAAAGAGACAACGACCCAAAGGGGAGTAATAACAACTCAAAGCCACCATAAGATCTTCAATGAACGGTGAGAAAACCCCGCACCCAACGGCAGGTCGGAGTCGGCCCCTGAATAAAGAGTAATCAAGTTCTGCGAAATAAACATCATCCTAGACTCCTATAGACATAAAGTAAACTAACTAGAAAAAAGACAAGACACACAAAGGCTGCTTAGGACAGGCGCAAACCTGCTGCGGCGGGGTTAAACTAGTTTTATGCGGCCCAAACCTACTCAGCAACATGTACTGCATAACTAGAGGCTCAGATACTGAGCCTGAATCGCTCACCTGACAAAATACTTACAGCAGGTGATGAAAGTGATGTTTATCCCATCGGATCCTATGTCAAAATATGTTCTGTGCTGGCAGTCTTGTTTTTTATCAGATCAAAACAAAATAAGCAATCTTAGTCTGATTGAATTTGCTTCAATAATTTCAGCACATTTGATGAAAATGTGATTTTTCCTACAGGGTCCTATGTTAAACCTAAGTTCCGCCCTGGCGGCCATGTTTTTAATCGGATCGGAACTAACTGAGCAATCTTTGTAAAGGACCTTCCTTATATCATTCATGTAAAGTTTGGTTGAATTTGCTTCAGTGGTTTCAGAGGAGAAGAAGAAAATGTGAATTTCCAGTTGGGCCAATGTTAAACTATGTTCCATGCTGGCGGCTATGTCTTTGTAAAGGACCTTTAGTACATCATTCCTGTACAGTTTGGTTGAATTTGCTTAAGCAGTTTCAGAGGAGTTGATGAAAATGTGATTTTTCCCATAGGGTCCTACGTTCCGTGCTGGCGACCATGTTTTTTTATCGGATCGGAACAAAATGAGCAATCTTTGTAAAGGATGTTCCATACATCATTCCTGTAAAGTTTGGTTGAATATGCCTCAGTGGTTACAGAGGAGAAGATGAAAATGTGAATTTCCCATAGGGCCTGTGAATGTTAAACTATGTTCCGTGCTGGCGGCCATGTTTTTGTAGAAACGGAATAAAATGTAAAATCTTTGTAAAGGACCTTTAGTACATCATTCCTGTAAAGTTTGGTTGAATTTGCATCAGCAGTTTCAGAGGAGTTGATGAAAATGTGATTTTTCCCATGGGGTCCTATGTTAAACCTAAGTTCCATGCTGACTGCAATGTTTATTATCGGATCCGAACAAAATGAGCAATCTTTGTAAAGAACCTTCCATACAACAGTCATGTAAAGTTTGGTTGAATTTGCTTCAGTGGTTTCAGAGGAGAAGATGAAAGTGTGAAAAGTTTACAGACGACGGACGGGCGCCAAGTGATGGCAATAGCTCACACTGACCCTTTGGGTCAGGTGAGCTAATAAGTACTAGAAGTTTGAACATCATAATCCTCATATGGGAAACAATTTTAGATTTATTTTTTATAGTCAATTCTCTGGGATCACATGACCAGACTTACGGACCTTTTTCGTCTGTACATGAGGGCTAAAAATGTGTATTATTTAGAAAAAATAGTAATGGTGGATTACATGATACCCCGCCACGTTTCACAAAATTTCGAGTATCAAGGGGCATAACTCCAGAACCCCTTCAACCTCTGAACCCATATTCGAACTCGACCTGAGTTTTGTGGTGAACAAGCTACATACCAAGTTTGAAGACTGTATGTTATTCCATTCAAAAGTTATTAGTCGGAAACCTTTGGGGGACGGACAGACGGACGGACGGACACACGACTGAGGGTATCACATAATACAACGCCACTACGTGTGGCGGGGTATAAAAAGAAGGGAAACGGGGAATGTGTCAGAGACAACGACCCAAAGGGGAGTAATAACAACTCAAAGCCACCATAAGATCTTCAATGAACGGTTAGAAAACCCCACACCCAACGGTAGGTCGGAGTCGGCCCCTGAATAAAGAGTAATCAAGTTCAGCGAAATAAATATCATCCTAGACTCCTATAGACATAAAGTAAACTAACTAGAAAAAAGACAAGACACACAAATGCTTAATAAATTTCCTGACTTAGGACAGGCGCATATTAAACCTGCTGCGGCGGGGTTAAACTAGTTTTATTGGGCCCAAACCTTCCCCCTACAGCCAATGTGATAAATCAAAAAACAATTGTAACAGTAAAATTTGACTATTTAAAGGCACAATAAAAACATTACAAACCCAAAATCTAATGTCCAACCTTATTAACCTTTACCCTACATTCAAGTTTTTTTTTCTTGATAAGTCACATAATAATACTAAATCTAGAACTAAGCTGGTTTTATAATATTTTTCTTTAATCTAAATGCATGTTTTAATGTTAACAATATATGAAGTGGATACACTTGTGTTACTATATAGGTTATACAACAGGGATGGAGTATGTCTCTTCAGTAAATCTTAATACATATTTTTTATAAAATCTTTACTTACGATTACTAAAGAAGTTTACAGTTATGGAGGAGTTGCTGATAAACAAATGGGATATTTTTGGCTCAGTGAGTTCTTCAAGGGGACCATTAAGTGACTATTGTGGCCAGGTTTTCATCCAATTGGCTCAGTAGTTTGATAGCAAAAGACATTTGAATTTGTTTTCCCATAGTCCTACAGTCCCTGCTGGTGGCCATCTTTGATATTGCAATGACTTGAAAAACTACTTTTATGCAGGGGACGATCAAAAGACTCTTGTCGCCAAGTATGGGTTCAACTGACTCATTAGATTCAGAGAAGACATTTAAATGTGTTTGCCCCTTAGATATGAATGTCAAAAATATGTTCCCCACTGGTGGCCATCTCTGATAAAGTGTGGACCTGAAAAACAAATGTTTTGCAGGGGATTACTAAAAGACTATTGTGGCCAAGTTTGGTTCCAATTTGCTCAGCAGTTTCAGAGAAGATCTTTGAATGTTTTTTCCAAATAGTTTCAGAGAAAATCTTTGAATGAAAAGTTTACACTGGACGGATGATGGATGCAAAGTGATGACAAAAAGCTTACCCTGGCTATAGCCAGTAGAGCTAACAAGATGATGAATGTAAATCCATGTATGTCAACTCTGCCAAATACGCTCCAATTACCTTGAACTGACAAATTACGGGACCACTATTTGGGCCTTCATGAACATTTTCTTTATATTTCTTGATTTTTTTAAAAATTTCATTCAAGTACAATTATTGGAAAAGATATATCTAACTTTTCTTGCTTCAATATAAATGTTCTATGTCAGTTAAGTTCATGTGAAGAAGATATATAGTTTGCTAATCTTTTTACTTGTACATTTGTTTTATCCATTATAGCACTAAAGATCAGAGATCAGCCATTAAGTCCTTTCATTGGTTTGTAGGTATATGGTACTTGTGTCTGATTAACAGATAAAGGATTATAGTTTATGCCAAAGTCTAACACAGCTCTATTATAATACATTGCATGCTGAATTATATCATTATTTAATAACTTTCAGCACCAAGGTATTACTACCCTGCAGGTAAAAATCAATACAGGTAACAACTTATGTAATTAACAGGTGTAAAATAAAAACATGTTATGTCAAAAGATAAAATTTATCGAAAAATGATGTAATTTGATTCAGTTCATATTAAAATTGCAGTATTCTTCATCAGTTGCTGGGAAAATGCTGATAAAATATATGTCATAGTTACACCAATAAATTATACAGTTATGTTTGACTTTTAATTGTAGTTCAAAAGATGGTCAAAGATAAACATCAAATGTATTTTTCATGGTGATAAACAGTGCTATGTTGTGCAGGCTAAAACTAATGTCATGTGATTGAA
This sequence comes from Modiolus philippinarum, assembly GCA_002080025.1. NCBI lineage: Eukaryota > Metazoa > Mollusca > Bivalvia > Mytilida > Modiolidae > Modiolus > Modiolus philippinarum. The sequence goes on along the minus strand of MJUU01036920.1, from coordinate 35,893 downwards.
AGATACAGCTTGCCAGGACAAGGCATGGACACATCAAACTCCTGTACATTGTTCTGTAAATTATTTTTTATTTTAAAACATTTTGAAGGCACAAGATGACTGAGAGGTGAAAAATCTACCAAAGTGAGAGTAAAATGAATGAATGAATGAATATTTTATTCTCATAAACTATAAATACATAGTTACAGAGAAAAATAATACATAATAAATATATAATAATACATGTGTGAACATAAATACATAAATATATAATAACATAGAAATTATAATGAGTTAAATAATAAAGTTAACCCGGAGGACTGACTTTCACATTTATAATTTTCAAAAATTTACAAAGTTTTTCAAGTGTTACGAAATTGTGTGAGTTTAATAATTGATCAAATTTGAATGTATTGGGATATCTATGACAAAATACAGGTAAAAACTTTTTCCTTTCGGATTTTAGTGCATCACATTGCATTACATAGTGGTATTCGTCACCGATCTCGTTTGAGTCGCAAAGGTGGCAGTGTCTGTCATGCCTCGACAGACCCTGCCACCTTCCCGTCTCAATAGGTAATCGGTGACTTCCACATCTAAATTTACAAAGAATAAAAACAAAATGTTTTGGTAGAATAGACAAATACCGTTCAAAAGCCAATTCATGTTTAAAAATTCTGTAGCATATAGTTTTAGGGGATTCGTTAATTAAAGACAAACAATATTGGTGGAATTGGTCTTTTAGTTTTTGTTCTATATTTTTCACAACCCATAAATCGGCAATTTGTTCATACCAAATATTAGACATACCACAAGAATCAACAATATTTTTAATAAAAGATATCCATTTAGTTTCGATTCCATAATCATTGAAATATACAAATAATAATTTATACAGTAGGCTAGATAATTTATTCTCTTTG
>MJUU01036920.1:22068-32825 GCA_002080025.1 Modiolus philippinarum | reverse complement strand
ATTACCTGTACGACCATTTAGATCGCCAACAAGGCAAATATATTTATTTCCAGTTTGAACATTCATAAGTTCTAATTCAATATCATAAAATGCACTATCTGACGTATATATTGTATTTTACGGTGGTACGTATATAACGCCAAAAATAATAGGTTCTTGTAGGTCAAAAAGTTTTCCCTCAACTTTAAACCAAAAAACAAAAGGACTATCTGATGCAATTATTTGTATTTTATCTTTTAGGTAATTTTTGTACCCAATACATATTCCACCCGATCTATAATTAGAAATCTTTTTTCTATTCTTAAAATGAAAAATGAAACCTTCTAAGTAAATATCATCAATACTGTCCAACTTTGTCTCTGTTAAACAAACAATATCATAGTTATTAAGAAATGATTTAAATTCAGGGTAAAACAATTTCGACTTTAAGCCACAAACATTTAATGAAATAATATTCAAATTGTTTTTATTTAACTCAGTATAATGGAGTGAACTGTCATCATTTTTACTACTACACGGTTGTGTGTGAAAGTCGGTTCCGCTGGAGTAAGCATTGTGATTTAAATTGTCATTGTCTGTTGATCCTCCGCGATCATCCTATCTCCGCCCACGCCGAGGTCCTCGAAGGGGTACATTTTTACGATTTTGATCTTTCGGTCTTGCGCCTTGCTGTTCAAATCGCTCTCTTGAGGTAATAGTTTCCATTCGCTCCTCATCTGGTGGTAGAAACTCGACGCCATCTATAAAGAGCTTGTCTGGTATGGAAGGTGACTAGGTTTTTTTTCATGCACAAGAATTAAGCAAAGCACAGAATGACAGAAACTGCAACACACTGAAAAGGGCCACATATGACACAAAATGAGTGAAGATATTGTAAGACTGTTAACACAGTTTAGCGAATTAGATAAATATGAGTTTAAATAATGGTCTTGGAATGTGGTACCTCCAGAAAGCTCTCATCACATGAAAGTCATACTCCAACCATGATGTATACAGAGTATATCCCTAGAAATATAACTACTCCCAAAGAAGAATTTACACTTTTTTAGTCTTTTGGGTCAACAATTTTTCATCTACAAATACTGTACCTCTCATCATAAACAAATGATATACTAAATGTGATAACCATAGCACTGAATGTGACAACCTTATAGAATGTTTGGAAATAGCACAATATGGTATATCCAGAGACCTCTCACATATTGCCAAAAACATAACAGCTATTTTTCATGTTTTCTCTTAACTTCAATATCAAATTTTCAGTTTGGTATCAATGTTAACTTTCTGGGGTGATCAAATAAACTGAGCAATTTTTATAATTTTTTATAACTGGGCCATACCATAAACTAGAGTTCGGTCCTACCTTAAAAAATGATTGCAACAGAGATGAAAATGTGATTGATTGAAAAAAGTGGAAATCCATTACACTGGAAGTTTGTATAAAGTAAAAGAGACTAATGTAACAGAGCAGCTTGGTAGCAAAAAAGCAGAAATCCGTGGAAAACTTTCTTCTCTGATGCAAATGTAAGTTTAGATGGTTCTACCATATATACTGACAGATCTGAATTCATCTGTAACCTTGAATTTATGTCAATCAAGCTAAATACATAGACAAATATAGGAAGAATTGTTTTAATTTAGCCTGGAAGCTAACCTTTCATCAGAAATGCTTCCATATAGAAGACTAGATGATCTTTACATACAGATTACACAATAAACTTGAATATAAGTCATTCAAGCCAAAGATATAGATCAAAGTGACATAATTTTGCTAAGGATGCTGACCTACATCAGATAAGCACAGACAAATCGAAAAGTCAAGCAGCCTTACAGGACATTGGGTCAGGCAAATAAGGAAAAGCTGCCAGACCGGAGATAATTTACAGGACCTACAGTTAAATCACATATAAGAAATGTAAATTTTTTACCTGACATTCGGTCCTGTTGGCTGATAATTTTTGCAAGACGGACTCCAGTTTTGCCTGATTTGTCTTTCCGGTCAGGCAGTTTTCGATATGTCTGTAAGCATGCATATTCAAGGTAAGATGATCCTAACTTGTAAATGTGACCGAGATCTAAACTTGTCAGTCAACTTGAATGTAAGTCAATTTAGCAGAAAATATCAGTCAAAGTATCCTCTTTTTGCCTGGATGCTGCCATACCATTAATGTTGCATGCATATACAAGGTTAGATGATCCTACCGTGTAGTGTGTATAGTGACTGAAATCTGATCTCATCAATAAACTTGAATTTAAATGCATCAAGCAATAATATAGGTGGAGGGGGCAATGTTTCCAGTGACCTTGGATTATTCACTTTAGACTGACTGTTCGGTTCTCACTTAGTTTGCCTGGATGATGATCTACCATCAGAGATGCATAAATTATATGCAACATCTGAAGAGACAAACTAAAAATTGTAGTCACTTGAAATAAGCTTGGTACAATCTGCTTAACCTCTACAAAGATGTTATAATTCTTGATATCAACATACTGTCAGTAAACAAACATAAACTAGCCAGACATGTGAAATTTTACTATCAATATCAAGAGATCTGTCAGTAAATAATAATAAAATCTGCATGTGAATTGTCAGATTAATAGTTCAGCCATGCTGGTATCTGTGTAATAGAGGATAAAATTGTTGCATGTTGAAAGATCTCTCCTATTGTATGTATTGACTTTGGCATAATAAAGTAGTTTTTTCTACTCCAGGTTGACAGGCAATGCTGCATGTTTATTTATAAATTGTGCAGATTTTATGATTATAATGTTTTTCATTTGATAATTACTTTAATACTGGACATAAAATTGACAAATCTGTCACTTAATGTTGATAATCAGGTAATGTAAACTCATCAGGTGTGAACTCACCTGTAAATCTTTCCTGAGGCTCATCAAGGGAGAGTTTGTTCATTCTATCAATTACTCCCAATTGTTACCATATTATTCAGTTAAACTGATTCTAGTTGTAGGGGAGGTGATAGGTTCTGTCAGGTGATATTGTGGTGCAGGGACAATTCCTCTATATTTGACACCTGTTTGTCCCACTGCATTCTGGTACCTGTACAAAAACATCTGCTGTGGAAAATGATAACATCCTTACCCCCATATATCTATCAATTATAATTCACATAAAGTTAATTTATTACTCAAAATATAATGCTAAATGGTCTGATTAAAGTAAAGGAATTTGTAACAGATAAGCAAATAACACTGGAAAATTCTAATGGTGATTTTTTTTTAGGAATATCTCAGTGATTGAATCATAATTGTTAGGCAAACTGGTACATACATTGCAGCTGTCATCAAAAATGCATCATGAATACCAATATTGTTGATGTCGGACATGTCAGTAAGAGCAAATGGATTTTATCCATTCTACCTAACCAAGTTGCTAATGCATAAAATGTAGGTCACAGCATCCCAAGGATGTATTGCAATTGTCATCCTAAATGAATCATACATACCAATATGGTTGGTGTGGGACCTGTCAGTAAGTGGCAGAGATGCCAACCCTATCAGAAGGAAAATAGGAGTAACGACCCCTGTGAAGTGGAGTCTGCTCAAGGCCCCCAGAAGCTCTGGGGTTCAGAAACTTTTGGCTTTGGTATCCAGCCATCACGTATATCTATCAAGATCAGCCATTTCTATCAATCTGATATCAAAATGCATTTTCAAACAGGATTTTCAAGTGTGGAAGATATCAATATTATAAATACCAATTTCAGTCCTGACTACAAAACATTCCAAATTGGAAAAAATCTGAGTTTTTCATTACAAGATCGAAGAGTGGATTTTGGCATAAAAATCGGGGAAACTCCGCCGAAATTGAAGGGGTTGGCATCTCTGAAGTGCTAATGGACTTTGTCCATATTACCTACTAAGTTTCTAATGCATAAAATGTAGGTCACATCATCCAAAGATTAAGCATGCATTACAAATGTCATCCTAAATGAATCATACATACCAATATGAGTGATGTGGGACATGTCATTAAGAGGGAATTCATGGACTTTTAACCATACTACCTAACCAAGTTGCTCATGCGTAAAATATAGGTCAAAGACAGCATCCTAAGCATGCATTGCAGTTGTCACCCCTAAATGAATCATACATACCAATATGATTGAGTGGGGCATGTCAGTAGGTTGGCATGGACTTTAACCAATCCCCTTCTAACTGGATATAGATGCGGACAGCGACGTTAAAGGAGATCACATAAGCCGTCCTCACTTTGAGAGGTAAGCTAAAAATTCAAGCAAGAGGAATGAAACAATTTAAATCCAATGAAATCTATTAAGGCTGTACTATCTCAGATCTGTACAAAAGCTTATTCATCTAAGAATAACTTTGTTTGAATGACGAGGTTTTCAATGAGTGGTGGGTCAGGTGACTAAGCTTCTATTAATATGTTTTTGTTTTATCTTACTCTATTAAAACTACCTCAATTTCTATTGTGTTTTGGTTTGGACCATGTGGTTTCGACATACTGTGTCAAATAAATTTTTTTGTTCCCTGTTACAAATGCTACGGCTTTATCTGTATAAATAAGACCTGAAATATGATAAATAAGGTCTTATTGAAACAAATCAATCAATAATTTTAGCACTTTTACTTCAGGTTAGGCCACATCAAATTAATTAATAGATTCTCATCCCCACCCGCTCCATTTTTTTCTAAGCTCAATTTTTTGTTACTTTCAATTTTATCGAAATTTCCTTTAAATCCCTATCAATTTTAGTGAAAATTAGTAAAAAATGTCAAATAAAAATCCTCCCACCCGCCCCATATTTTTTGTTACAGGTGGATGAGAATCTACAAATTAACTTGAAAGGGCCCTACAAAATTTCTGGTTACATCAATACCATTGTATATTTTTATCTTGCGCTTGTGCGTTTCCATCGGAAGAACTAAACGAATGTACTTTTAAGTGATGAGTGTGTTACATCAAATGGGGAAGAATTAACCCCCGACAGAAATCCACTATACATTTTAAAAAAAATCTTTTTTATTTATATATATGTATATATATAAGACCAAATTGAAAAAAAAATTTGTGATACAAATATAGACCAGAAACGACCATTCCCTCAAACAGATGTGTCTTCAAAAATAAACAAAATGTGTTTTGTGAAACACTTATGCCCCGATTAGAAGTAAAGAAGAAACATTTAGCAACTTTGAACAATGAATGTCCTTCTGACAAAATAATTTGTAGAAATAAATTCTGGTATCAACTGAAAAGTTTAATCATATCAAATGATGATGCAATTGGATGCAAACACAGAAGTCACCCAAATGAACCCCTCCAATCATTTCCCCCCCCCCCCCCTTTTTGGAACATTTACAGTCAACTCATTGTGTTCTGTCTATCAGTGTTATCAGTTATCAGAATTTTTACAAAAAAATTCTATAGATATCAAGAAACATTTCATCATAAATGAGTTTAATTTCTATATATATAAAAAAATGGAAGAATGTGCCCATGGGACACGGATGCCTCCGCCTCCTTGCAATCGAAACCCAAAAATTATTAAAGGCATAACTATATACAATATATATTTATCAAATATTATTAGAAAGAATCTTTCTCCTGTGATAAATAGGCACTGGAACTGGTTTGGTTTTGATATAATGTGTAGTTCCAACAAATAATCTGAGAAACAGTCTTATATGTAATACTAATCTATTTTTAGCAACTGTGACCTTGACCTTGACCTTGGTGGTATCAACGCTAAAATCTATGGGATTATGTCTATTGTGATAAGTAAGCAAGTGACCAAGTTTGGTTTTGATCAGATGCAGAATACTCAAGTAATCGTTCGGAAACCAAAATTTTATTGAAATTTTAGTCTATTTTTAGCAACTGTGACCTTGACCTTGGTGCTACCATCCTGGAAATCAATAGGCTTTTGAATTGGGTTTTGATCCTATGTAGTATACTCAAGTTATCATCCGGAAACCAAAATTTTATTGAAATTTTAGTCTATTTTTAGCAACTGTGACCTTGACCTTGGGGGTACCAACCAGGAAATCTATAGGGTACCGTCTTGGGTGATAAGCAAGCATGTGACTAAGATTGGTTTTGATCCGATGTAGTATACTCAAGTTATCATCCGGAAACCAAAATTTTATTGAAATTTTAGTCTATTTTTAGCAACTGTGACCTTGACCTTTGGGGTACCAACCTGGAAATCAATAGGGTTCTGTCTTCGTGTGCAAGCATGTGACCAAGTTTGGTTTTGATCCTATGTAGTAAACTCAAGTTATCATCCGGAAACCAAAATTTCATTGAAATTTTAGTCTATTTTTAGCAACTGTGACCTTGACCTTGGGGGTACCAACCTGGAAATCAATAGGGTTCTGTCTTGGGTGATAAGTAAGCATGTGACCAAGTTTGGTTTTGATCCCATGCAGGATACTCAAGTTATCATCCGGAAACCAAAATTATTGAAATTTTAGTCTATTTTTAGCAACTGTGACCTTGACCTTGGGGGTACCAACCTGGAAATCGATAGGGTTCTGTCTTGGGTGATAAGTAATCATGTGACCAAGTTTGGTTTTGATCCGATGCAGGATACTCAAGTTATCATCCGGAAACCAAAAAGATGGACGTACGGACGTACGTACGGACGTACGGACGGACGTACGGATCAGGGTAAACCTTAATGCCCCCGACCGCCTAGCGGCGGGGGCATAAAAAAACCAAAATATAATTTCATTTTTCTGGTGAAATTTTACCCGACAGTCACATACCAAGGTCAAGGTCACGAGGTCAAATATTCTTGTACCAACTGAAAGGTCTCTCCACAAGGAATACACATGCAAATTATGAAAGCCCTATCACTTACCATTCAAAAGAAATGCTCAATGTTAAAGTTTTTATGCAGTTGTTTACAGGCCAAGGTCAAGGTCACAAGGTCAACTATTCTGATACCAATTAAAAGGTCTTGCCACAAGGAATGCACTTGCAAAACATGAAAGCCATATCACTTACCATTCAAAAGATATACCCAATGTTAAAGTTTATTATTTTTTTCCAAAAGTCCATCACATGTCAAGGTCAAGGTCATGAGGGCCAAAATTTTGGTATCGTTTGAAAGGTCTTGCCACAAGGAATACATGTGCAAAATATGAGAGCCCTATCACTTACCATTCAAAAGATATACCCAATGTTAAAGTTTTTTGTGGACAAACAGACAAACAGACAGACAGACCAAAAACTATATGCCCCCCAAATCTTCCGATTCACGGGGGCATAAAAAACATAGTTTGAACAACACTTAAAATTTTGTCACTTTAGCATGCTACATCATGCAAAGAGACAAATAAAAATATTTATAGGATTATTTTGTCCCTAATGAATAAGACATAGCATGAAAGATTGTGACAATGACACTCCATTTATAGCTCTGGCTAGGAAACAGTGAAACAAAAGAATGGATCAAATGTTGGCATGGCATGACAGAAAACAGTAAATATGTGACATGTCCAGTTTTAATCATTAACTTTTCAACAATAAATTCACATTTTCCTCAATCTTTGATGGTAAAATATCCCAGTAATGTAATTACAATGGCTATAAATACCAACATAATGGTCATTTTACACTAAAATTGTTCTGTACTATGAACCAAAGGTTCATTATAGCTATTATGGTTAAAAACATACTGATACCACTAAACATGCTAAAACCATGTTTCTTGCTAATTTCATCGAACCAAGTAGCTCAGTTCTTTAGAAAGGTCAATTAGGTTTTTTTTTATCTTTTAATTTGACCCTGTAATAACATGATCACTACTGCAAAGCTTAGTCCTCATCTGGATTTGGTCTTTTTTTTTTAAAGGTCTGGAAGAGGGATATCCATTTCACTACACAATACTTATATTTATTAATTCTTCATGTTTCTTGAATTGAAAATTTCATAAAGTCCCAGTAAGAAGGTTTTTTTCATGTTAAGTTGGTAAACAGATGTAGAAACTGTCATACAAAATTTTCTGATAATTTCATGACTTACACTTTTTTATTGAAGCATACATAAAATAAAATTAATATTGGGGTCACCAACCATAAAAGAGTGAAATCTGTCAAGTAAAAATCAGGTATTTTAGTTGAAATGATAGGGAAAATTCGCAAATTTTTATAAATTTTTTATTTATTATCCCCTCACTTTTCTAAAGAAAATGCCGGGATATTGTTTTGGTCCCGTCCGTCTGCTGTCCTTCCGTCCGTCTGTCCGTTAGATGAACCTTGTCAGTGGAACTCCTTCCTCATTTTTGGATTTATGGATTCAATCTTGTTATAGAATGGTTGCATATAGTCTGCAGATACGCAATAAGCTTTAGGATTTTTTTATATTTGGTCTTGGTGCAAACAAGAGGCCCCAAGATGTCGATTTTGACACATGTGAGCTTGTCAGTGGAACTCTTCCTACATTTTTGAATTTATGGATTTAATTTTGTTATAGAATTGTTGCATATAGTCTGCAGACGTGCAATAAGCTTTTGGATTTTTTTTTTATTTTGGTCTTGGTGCAAACAAGAGGCCCCAAGATGTCAATTTTGACACATGTGAGCTCTTCAGTGGAACTCCTCCTACATTTTTAAATTTATGGATTTAATTTTGTTATAGAAATGTTGCATATAGTCTGCAGATGCACAATAAGCTTTCGTATTCTTGATATTGGTCTTGGTGCAAACAAGAGGCCCCAAGATGTCGATCCTGACACTTGTGAGCTTGTCAGTAGAACTCCTCCTACACTTTTGGATTTTGGGGTTGTATTTTGTAATAGAATTATTGCATGTAGTCTGCAAATGTGCAATAAGCTTTAGGATTTTTGATAGTGGTCTTTGTGCAAACAAGAGGCCCAAGATGTCAATGATTTATGGAATTAATTTTGTATAGAATCGTTGCATATAATCTGCAGATGTGCAATAAGCTTTCGGATTTTGATACTGGTCTTGGTGCAAACAAGAGGCCCCAAGTTGTCGATTTTCACACGTGAGCTTGTCAGTGGAACTCTGTTTTCTGTGTCAAGATGGCCATTATTTCTGATGGCACCACTTCTAGTTTTAGTTACATCAGATCAAATTTTTTAAAATTTCCTAAATTATTAGCTAATATACTTGCCTTTAATTTGCACACAAATAATTTTGGGGTCACAGATTTTATGTTTGAATAATTAGCAAAAAACTGATTTTTCCCTATTATTTCTTTACAAATTATCTCCCCTTATTAGAACAGGAGTTTGCTGAAAAGGTTCAATATTCTGAATAAAAACACAATAAAAGTGGCATATTTGAACAAATTTAGCTACTATAAGCCATAGAAAAACATTTTGCCAACATTCCCATAGTGAATTCAATTTTTTGTCAGATGTGCAAGAATAATGCAGTTTGAAACTCATGTATGTGTGCTTTGTTTTTTTAACATCCATAAATCATTCAAAATTTACAAAATAATAAAATGCATGTTGTATGAAAAGTATAAGATATCCCCATCTTAATGTCTATAAAATATATTGAATACTAATTTTACATTTTAAAGCATTAAGATATTTTTAATTCAATCTAAAAAAAACAAACATATGTAGCTTATATGTTCTTTCAGTTTTCTGTGATCTTTAAGTTAAAGCCATTTTCCCACAGAAGTTGTACATTATTCTTTCAGGCTACTTATGGTATTATATTATTCTCCAATATTTCAGTGTCATCAATATAAATGTATCTTTGTTATATACGAATTCTATTTTAATAAATAAGACATCTTTTACCCAGGAATACAAAATAAAATGTGAGAAAATACAATTCAGGATTTAATCTATTTAATGTTAGTTTTATCAATATTTTGCATCAAAGAATAAATTTTTGAAACAGTCACCCTTGAACCAAAAATAAAAAATGTAGGAAGGTGTATAACAGGCCAAAAAATGTAATTTCTGATTTGTCAGCTTTTATCAATTAAATGTCAATATTAGAATCTGAAGCAGAAAAAAAAAATGCACTGGCTGCAAATTAAAATCCAAAAATATCTATCAATATCCTCCAGTGTATTTAAATATAATGCATCTGTCAAACTCCTGTCTAATTACAAAACCGTAATGATATAGCTATGGCTCATTCCATCAAAAAACTTTAATTAGATAACTTCACAATTTGTCTCTCACACCTGATATGTCTGTAGCAAACCAAGGCCTTCAGGACACGATAATTTAATCTTACTTTTAAGGTTGCAATAACAAAACATTAATGGGCATTCTATCAGTTTCGTGTTGTTCTACCGTTATAATCACAAAGACCAAACACAAAGATGGGCATTCTGTCATGTTTCGTGTAGTTCTCCTGTTATCATCACAAAGATGGGCATTCTGTCATGTTTCGTGTTGTTCTACTGTTATAATCACAAACATGGGCATTCTGTGGTGTTTCATGTTATTCTACTGTTATAATCACAAAGATGGGCATTTTGTCGTGTTTCATGTTATTCTACTGTTATAATCACAAAGATGGGTATTCTGTCGTGTTTCATGTTGATCTACTGTTATAATCACAAAGATGGGCATTCTGTCGTGTTTCGTGTTGTTCTACTGTTATAATCACAAAGATGGGCATTCTGTCGTGTTTCATGTTGTTCTACCGTTATAATCACAAAGATGGGTATTCTGTCGTGTTTCATATTGTTCTACTGTTATAATCACAAAGATGGGCATTCTGTCGTGTTTCGTGTTGTTCTACTGTTATAATCACAAAGATGGG
>MJUU01036920.1:10193-20956 GCA_002080025.1 Modiolus philippinarum | reverse complement strand
TGTTTCATGTTGTTCTACTGTTATAATCACAAAGATGGGCATTCTGTCGTGTTTCATGTTGTTCTCTTGTTATAATCACAAAGACCAAACACAGAGATGGGTATACTGTCGTGTTTCAAGTTATTCTACTGTTATAATCACAAAGACCAAACACAAAGGTGGGCATTCTGTCGTGTTTCGTGTTGTCCTACTGTTATAATCACAAAGACCAATCACAAAGATGGGTATTCTGTCGTATTTCATGTTGTTCTACTGTTATAATCACAAAGATGGGTATTCTGTCGTGTTTTGTGTTGTTCTACTGTTATAATCACAAAGATGGGCATTCTGTCGTGTTTCATGTTGTTCTACCGTTATAATTACAAAGATGGGTATTCTGTCGTGTTTCATGTTATTCTACTGTTATAATCACAAAGACCAAACACAAAGATGGGCATTCTGTCGTGTCTCGTGTTGTTCTACTGTTATAATCACAAAGACCAAACACAAAGATGGGCATTCTGTCGTGTTTCGTGTTGTTCTACCGTTATAATTACAAAGATGGGTATTCTGTCGTGTTTCATGTTATTCTACTGTTATAATCACAAAGACCAAACACAAATTTTCAAATTTGACAACTGTCAATGACATATGGCTTAATGTCAATAATTTGCCCCTCTCAAAGAATCGCTGCTTTCTGTTTTAAGGCATTTTTCCATGAAACAATAGAAAAAAGCATTAATTTCCAAGCAATTCATTTATTTAGAAAATGTTAAATATTTGATAAAATCAGATGCATCAAACTTAATATTTCTTTCATTTGCAGCACTTGAAACAAGTTATATTCTAAATAGGACAGAGAGGAGACAAAAGAAAGGTCAAAAAGGTCAAATTTCCACAAATTGCAAAATTTTCCTTGATGACTTGGAATTCATTAATTTGTACAAAAGTTTGATTAAATCCAGTTACAAATGGGTCTCCACTAGCAATCCTATATGGAATGCACTCAGTTGGGTAAAAAAAGCTCTGGACCTGACCGTAATTTTCAATTAACTTGGCTTAATATGATTTGGTTGGAGTTACTAACATATTAACAGGAAATGACAAACTCACCCAAGCGAGAATTACGATAAACTTCGTCAATTCTGTTTCCTCTTTCCGAAATAAATTTTCTTCTATGATCAGGTTAATATCACATAACCTACAAGTTAATTAAAGGACAAATTTCAATACATACATCTTCATTAAAAAACAATTTCAGAAAACTTTCAGCTTTTCTAATCATTGTACATGGTAAATGGTTGACATTTAAATGATGAAAAATACTAAAAATCGTTTTATTTTTAATCTTTTTCAAATACATTTGCAAGTAAAAATCTGCCATTAATTTAATTTTGAGACATATTACGACACATTGCTATCAGTCTAACTTGGCTGGTCTGTATGCTGTAATCATTCTCTTTAATGAAGTTCCGTAATAGTGCAAATCAATGTATTTATACAGAGTTTCAATTGTGAGTTAAAATTAGTTTTTGATAGCTTCTGAAATGAAATTGCAACAACACCAGTAAAATCATTATGTACATAAAATGAAATTCAAATCCGAGGCCATAGATCAATCTGTACAATATTTGATATAATCACTTTATATCACCGACTGGACTACTCATTTCTCTTTAACATTTTTCATTACAGCTGCATTCATGAAGATCTAAGTCTTAAAAGAAGTCAAGACTTCAAAAGATTCCAGGAGTTCTTTACCACATAAAATTATCTCCCTTTGACCACCCCCCCCCCAAAAAAAACAAAAAAAAAAAAACCAAAAAAACCTGCATCGCTCACCTGGACTATGGCCTTCTGATAATCCAGTCTGATGTTATGTTGCCACTGGCTTCAACCTAGGAAGATGTATGAACATTATCAACACAACTATTTTGAAAGTGGTCACCCATATACTATTGTGACAAATGTTGATTAGGTTTCCGAGAAGACTACTGAATGCATAAATTCCATAGAATCCTTTGCAAACTATGTTCTTGACTAGTGGCCATCTTGGATGAATCACAAACTTTGAAGGAGACAACCCAAGGACTATTGTGACACAGAATGGATCTCATTACCTCAGTGGTTTTATAGAAGTCCAATAGGGTCCCTATGGTAAACTATGTTTACCGCTGGCGCCCATCTTGAAAGAGTTGCTTACCACCGGGACATACTTTTTAAGGGACCACCCAAGGAAGGACTATTGTGACCAAGTTTGATATCATTTAACTCAGGGGTTTAAGAGGAGAAGATCTTTGGATGCATTTCCCGTAGATTCCCTATGTTCAAACTATGTTCCCTGCTAGCAGCCTTCTTGCATGAGGTGCTGATAAGCTGGACACAATTTTTGAAGGAGACATTTCAAAGACTATTGTGTCCAAGTTTGATTGGCCCAGTTCTTTCAGAGAAGAAGATCTTTGAATGCATTTTCATTAGGGTCCCTATGTTAAACTATGATCCTAGCTGGCTGCCAATTTTGAAGGATGGCAAACAAGCTGGACATATTTTTGAAGATCACCTATGTACTATTGTGACCAAGTTTGGACCAGTGTTTTCAAAGAAAATCTTTGAATGCATTTCCCATAAGGTCCCTATGGTAGACTTTGCCCCCTGCTGGTGGCCATCTTGGATAAGGTGCGGACAAGCCAGACACAATTTTTGAAGGAGAACACCCAAGGACTATTGGGACCAATATGATCCTAATTGGCTCATTGGTTTCAGAGGATAAGATCTTTGAATGCATTTCCAACAGAGTCTCTATATTAAACTATCTTTTTAATTGGGGGTCATCCTGGATGAGGAGCAGACAAGCGAGACTCAATTTTTGAAGAGACCAACCAAGGACTATTGTGACCAAGTTTGGTCCAAACAAGAACTGTCGCCGAATGGCAGCCAAAGATACCCCCCGCTAATTGAATCCTGAATCGACGTGGTAAGTGCAAAATTAAGTTGGTGTGGACACAATACATTTGTGGACACAGTACAAGTATGGACACAATACCAGTATGGACACAATGATATAATCTTCAAGAAAAAACTTTTTCAAAGGGTTCCAATGAAAACACTGTCTAAATCAGACAAATATAAAATTCACCTTTTTTCAGCCTATTTGAGATTTTACACATCTACATATAGTGTTCTTCCTTTGTCTAAAGTTTCATCAAAATCCTTCAAGTGGATTACGAGGAGTTATGCGTATGAGGTAACCCATACATAGGGAATCAATGAAAACTCAAAGTCGAATTATCTCCCCTTCCTGGTTTCAGACAATAATTATATTCCTTCATGCACATCTCCATATAGTGTCCTTTCTTTGTGTAAAGTTTCATCAAAATCCTTGAAGTGGTTTAAGAGGAGTTGCGCTTACAAGGTAACTCATATATAGGGAATTAACGAAAAGTCAAAGTTGAATTATCTCCCCTTCCTGGTTTCGGACAATAATTATATTCCTTCATGCACATCTCCATATAGTGTTCTTACTTTGTGTACAGTTTCATTAAATTCCTTTAAGTGGTTTAAGAGGAGTTGCGCTTACGAGGAAACCCATATATAGGGAATCAACGAAAAGTCAAAGTAAAATTATCTCCCCTTCCTGGTTTCGGACAATAATCATATTCCTTCATGCACATCTCCATATAGTGTCCTTCCTTTGTGTAAAGTTTCATCAAAATCCTTCGAGTGGTTTAAGAGGAGTTGCGCTTACGAGAAGTGTGGACAGACGGACGGACAGACGGACGGACAGACAGACAGACAGGGTGATTCCTATATACCCCCCCAAACTTTGTATAATTAGCTCAGTGGTTTCAGAGAAGATCTTTGAAGGCACAGACCATAGGGTCCTTATGTTAAACAATGTTTCTCCCCGGCAACCATTTTGGATAAGTGCAGACAAATCGGACACAATATATGGAGGGGACCACCCAAGGACTATTGTGAACAAGTTTGGTTCCAATTGCCAAAGAGGCTTCAGAGGAAAAGATCTTTGAACAAAAAGTTATTGACGGAGGGATGGAAGACAAGTGATGGCAAAATTTCACCCTGGCATAGCCTGGTTAGCTAAAATCGTAATCATCAAAAGAATACCAATTTCAACTCTTTATGGCACATGGTCACAATTGATCTAATGTTGCCCTTATGTTGACCTACCATCAGAGACGGAAGTTATTAAGAGTACTGCATGATTACTGAGATAAGAACATTGGACCAACTTAAATCTATAAGGCCGAAAATGTAGGTAAAGGATTGATTGATTGATTATTGTTTAATGTCTACTGAGCAATATTTCAGCTTTATCAAGACGAGAACAAGTTTGTTAATAAATAATCACTTTGGGGTATGGAATGGGTCATGGGACGGGAAATTCTGACTGCCACTGGAAAAGTAGGGTGAAACCGAAAGGGGCGGGGAATTTAGCCTTTTAGCCGATCACCTACAGACCACTCAAAAAAAGAGCTTGCTACAAGGGTTCTTTTAACGTGCAGGAAGCGTGGCATTTCTTCCAACACGTGGACCTGAGTTTACATCCCATCCAAAAGATGGGTTGTGTATTTATTAATCCCGCACAACCACGGAATGTAGGTAAAGGTGACATAATTTTATTGGAGGCTGGCATTCAACCCAAGATGCATTTTGATACTATTATCCTGCATATACAACAATGTGGATATATGCCAAACATTGAGGAAGAAGTAGCTCCAATAGCTTAGGATACTCAAATAATCATCCCCACCAAAAAACATAGTAGCTTTATTACGTCAATTCTGTAATTTCACATTCAGAGTGTTTAGTACTTCATAGCTCTGTGTAGTCTTATTATTTTTGGCCCAATTGGCCCTGCAGGAGAAAGGTGTACATGACAATTGTGATAAATAGAGTTAATAATTTTTTAACTAATTTTTGAATTCGATCACCTAAATCAAGATATAAACTTCTTTTTTTTTCTAAAATCTTGACTTCATAAATTTCAGAAGAAAACAAGAGGGTTTCAAGAGTCTGTATTGCTCACATGGACCATGGCATGACATACCGTGTAGCAGTTTATTTTCGCGGGGTTTTTCTTTTCGCTTTTGAACTAAAATCGTAAAAATAAATTCCTCAAACATTTTTATGCATCCTTACTTTACAAATATAGCATTTCTTGTTAAATCTGATGCAACAATTTCTTTTTATTGCATTCTCACTTAACAAAAATGTCAATTAACTTTCTATTCAAACATCAATGGGATTAATCAGATATAATATTGTCATTGTCATTAATCGCTTAATTAACTAATTACCAGTAGCATGCAGAGCATGCATTTTAAGTCTAATGATTGGCTGTAAAGTAATTAAATTTACGTTATAAATATTCACAAATATATAATTTTTAAAATTTTGCCCTTACTTACCACCTTTCGATAAGAAAAATACAGATATTGACTCGTAATCTCCGAAAATTTAAAACGATAAATTTTTTCCCATACATTTTCCACAGTGGTTATGGAGAGAAGACGATCTTTGAATATGTTCTTGTAGGGTCTATGTTCACTGCTGATGGCCATCTTGGATGAGGTAAGAACCAGCTGAATACCATTTTTCAGGGGACCATCTAGGGAATAACAAGAGCTGTCACCAAATTGTAGCCAAATATACCCCCCGCTCATTGAACCCTTAATCGATATGGCAAGTGCAAATTTAAAAGTGTGTGGACACAATGATATAATCTTCTGTGTAATCCTGCCAATGTAAATACTCTGTCAAAATCAGACAAAAATAAAATTCACCCTTTTTTTTTCCTCTTTAACATTTTACACAAAAATCATACGCATAAGGGAAACTCCATTACAACACTTTGAAAAAAACTTTTCATGAGGAATACAAAGAAAAGAAGGTTTCTCTTCCCAGCTTGATTTCACAATATCTATGCCTTGAATTGTTTCTGTGAAAAATCGTCGAAGTCCAAAAAAAATCATTGCAGAAGGAATCAACAAAAGTCCCTGTCAAATTACCTCCCCTTCCTGTTTTCAGCCATTAATTGTGTTCATTCATGCACATCTCCATATAGTGTCCTTCCTTTGTGTAAAGTTTCATTAAAATCCTTTAAGTGGTATCAGAGGAGTTGCGCCATACATAGAGAATCAGCGAAAAGTCAAAGTCAAATTATCTCCAGTTCCTGGTTTCGAAGAATAATTATATTCCTTCATGCACACCTCCATATAGTGTCCTTCCTTTGTCTTAAGTTTCAATCATTCCAGTGGTTTAAGAGGGGTTGTGCTTACGAGGTAACCTATACATATGGAATCAAAGGAAAGTCAAAGTCAAATTATCTCCCCTTCCTGGTTTCGGACAATAATTATATTCCTTCATGCATATCTCCATATAGTGTCCTTCCTTTGTCTCAAGTTTCATCAAAATCCTTCAAGTGATTTAAGAGGAGTTGCGCTTACAAGAAGTGTGGACAGACGGACGGACAGACAGATAGACAGGGCGATTCCTATATACCCCCAAACTTTGTTAGCGGGGGTGGGTATAGTAATGACTAAGTTTTTTGCTAATTGGATTAATAGTTTCTAAAAAAATTAATCTTTGAACCTGTTTCCCCTGATGGTGGCCATCTTTGATGAGGTACGGATTGCCATACACCCTTCTTTTCCATATTTCCCCGTTTGGGGCTATCTTGGATGAGGTACTATACTTTCTAGATATCTTTTTTTGAGGGGACCATTTAAGACAACTGTGAATGTTACTTTGATTATAACTGGGGTGGAAGTTTCAGAGAAGAAGATCTCATAAAGTGTTTTCCATAGGATTAAATGTCAAATCATGTTCCTCACTTGTGGCCATCTTGGATGGAAAGCGGATCTGACGTATACAATCTTGAAAGGGGACCACAACAGGAAAATTGTGACCACATTTGGTTTCAATTGAAGAGAAGATTCAGGAGAAGATTTTTGAATGAAAAGTTTATGATGGACTGACCATGAAAGGACGACAATAAGCACCGAGTGAACCTGACTATAACCAGGTAAAGTAAAAACAGTATACAGTTATTGACTGGGTCCGAAAACAACAGCTGTTTTGTTTGACCCGAGGACTGAACTGTTGCACGAAGCCGAAGGCCGAGTGCAACAGTTTAGTCAGAGGGTCAAACAAAACAGCTGTTGTTTGAGGACCCAGTCTTTAACTGTTTTGCTATACCTTTTCCTGTTCAATGAATACGCTCCATTTCATCTGAATACAATTCACATCGCCAATTTGGTTATGCAGACGACAGGAGATCATGTGATATGGGCGTGATATTTTTGAACCAATCAAAATAAGGCAGGTGGTCAACAGATCGGTGTCGGTCAACAGACTGAAAACTGTTGACTGGTCAACAGATCGTTTTTTGGTTTGAGAAATAAAACAAATTGTCAATATTTTTCCCCAATGCATTTATTATAAGGTATAACAATTCATATTCTTGTATTTGCTTGTTGTAATAAATATTTAGACTTACATAAATCAAATAGTGCCCTGAAGATGTAGAAGTCTGTTAAATGATGTTGGAAATGGATACACCTGCTTACAATGCCCTTCAGATGTAGACACCTGTTAAGGGGGTAGACCTGGGTAGGCCTAAAATTTTCCACCCGTTTAATTTTCTTAATATTTTCGGCATTAAAACTACACATGTTCATGTCGACTTTAAACAATTTTCAACAATTTTTACTGTCCCGTTTTATGTCTAGTGGTCATCAAAGATACCTGTTTCCTCATATTATTTGGTCTGTTCAGGACTTGATTGTGGTGTATAAAATTGGCTCTTACTAAATTTGTATTCGATTTAGAATTATTTCAAATGCAAAATTCTATAGTTTAGACATGTGTGAAAGAAAGCATGAATAATGATAGTAAATTTAAATAGTTTGAACTGAAATACATGGGTGTTCTGAATAATATAGGCTGATAGTTTTACTCTATTTTGATCACTATTCAACACTTCTTGTAAAAATTTCTGTCGTTTAATATTCACCAAAAACTGAGAATAGAAAGAAAACTAGTATATGTAAGACATATCAAAATTTTAGAAAATTCTACCATCCCATTTTTTCTAAATTTAGAATTAAGTGGGTAAAAATCAATAAAATTGCCGAATTTGTGCTATAAATTACCTCCCTTGGAAGAAATCTGACTTTTGCATATTTTTATTATCGGTGGACAGCATTGCAAAAATGTAGAGTAAAATGCACTCATTATGAACAACTGGATGTTGGGTATTTGTTTTCATGACAAAATTAATATTCATTTGCTGTGTGGAAAATATTTTTACAATTTTGAAATTTTTATAATACCTATTGTAATGATTCTATATGTTTGTGTAAGTAATAAAAAAGTGAAAAACAGAGTTATCTCCTCCTACCCCAGGTCTACCCCCTTACTTATCCCTTACAATGTACACACCTGTTAATTATCCCTTACAATGTAGACAC
This sequence comes from Modiolus philippinarum, assembly GCA_002080025.1. Classification (NCBI taxonomy): domain Eukaryota; kingdom Metazoa; phylum Mollusca; class Bivalvia; order Mytilida; family Modiolidae; genus Modiolus; species Modiolus philippinarum. Next base: position 12,485 of record MJUU01036920.1, on the reverse strand, counting down.
CTGTTAATTATCCCTTACAATGTACACACCTGTTAATTATCCCTTACAATGTACACACCTGCTAATTGTCCATGGAAGATGTAGATATCTGCTTTCTCTTCTCATAAGATATAGAAACCTATAAACTGATGTAGACACTACAATACAAAGTTTTTCCATATACACTAAATATAGTATACTGAGACTTATGAAATACCCAGACCAACATTTAGTAAGCGAAAAAAAAATAGGATCGGAATCAAAACTTTGATGAATTCTTCATATCTTTGGAGATTTTATGTAGGTATATAATGAATGAAATTACAACCTATGATTACAAGACATTATCATGATTATACTATGTGAGAATAATTACCAATTAGAGATGTAAGACAATATTACAGAATTAGAGTAGGCTGTATATAACATGAATAATTTCACAGTTAATTAAATGATAAAATGTATCATAACTTATCTACACTATAATGTAACGATATGTACATAACTTAGGTCTTATTGATTAAAAATTGAGGCATGTAGACTATTTTATATTTGTTTATACCTTTTCTTCAATCATTTATTAACAGTTTATGCACATACCTTTACAGGTGTTCTATATGTGTTCAAAGGTAGACAACTCCTGAAATTATAGATCTACAGTAAGTAATAAACATTAAATGATCTTTCCTTGTACAGTAATATGGCAAGACATCCTTTCAAACCCTTATTCTGTCATTGTTTCATGTATTGGCATCGTTTAGAAAATTCTCCATAAATCTCTTAAATTTGCCAATAGAGAATGTAAGAATTCACAAAATATTAATAATAGCTCTTGGTATACCAGCTTTAAATTTTACTTTGAAAAACTAAATATTGACCCAACCTCTGTAAAGAATTGGAAGAAATCTACTTTCAAAAGATCTCTTTTATCATGTTTAAAGCAAAATTATCAGAAGACATCGAGATGAAGAACAACAATAAAAGGGGAGTCACTTTCCCAAAATCCTGTCATTTTTGTTCTTTTCCCCTTTCCCAAGTGGGAAAATATTGTACAAAGACTCTTAAAGAGGCCATTTTTTCCCGTCTAACGAGCAAAATTTTCAGTGGTTCCTGCTTCACGCTTGACACGTTTTCGTGTGCACCTCTTTTTGCACAATCCCTTTTCCTGCTTACATAAAAGGCCAATCCTGCTTCCCGATTATATCCCATCGATACCCACATAAAAGCACTGTTCAATAGCTTGGTTTAATCATGTATTTGTAGAGATTTTGTCTCATGTGCATTTCCTCATGTCAATGGAATGATATAAAACAATTATATTCAAATGGAAAGGGTAAACTTTGCACATATTTTAAATTTAATTTTTTTTTTTGTTTCTGAGAAGTATTTATCTGTAACTCAGTTATGTAATCATAACTAGAGAATACATAACAAATTGCTTAATAGCAGATCATGAAAAATGCTTATTCCCATAGTCCATTGTTAAACTATATTCCTTCCTGGCAGGGGTTCCCCTTATAATTCAGATAATGCATATTGCTGAAATCAAAACATTCCAAGTCCTCGTTTCCATAAAACAATTTTGGCAGGGGTTCCCCTTTATAATCTAGTTTAAACATATTTCTTATATTGTGAAGAAAACTATGAAGCACAATACGACAATCAAGCTTATATTGTAAGTTATACAGTTGAACTTCAGTCTCTCAAACTTTGGTAGCTGGAACACCACCAATATCTCGAACTGTATTAAGTCTGATCATGTTTTACTATATTTCTTTGTTTGGCTTTTTTGACAATAAAGGGCTACGCCGAGCGCAGCATGATACGACCGCAGCATGTCGACCACTGAAATTTCAACAAAAGTAGTTTAAAGTGAATGTGGACACAGTAAAGAGCTTGACACAATAATTAGATGGACACAAAAAGAAGCTAGACACAGTTATTAGCTAGAAACAAAATAGGGAATAAATAAACCCTTTTGATTACTTACTGATAAAAAACCGTAAGAGCTATGCAAAATATGTACTATCAACTAAAACTTAACATCCATAGAAATTCAAAGAAAAAAAAACCATCGAAATCTCATGAAAAATAAAGATATGACATATTTAGGAAAATTGCAATTTTTGCCCCTTTGACCCCTTGTAGCTTGGAAACGGTAAAAGCTACACAAAATCTGTTGACATACTGCTGAAAGCTTATATCAAGAGGAATCCAAAGAAAAAAATCCCATCGAAATCCGATGAAAAATTAAGATTTTACATATTTTGAAAAATTGCATTTTTGGCCCCTTTGACCCCTTGTAGCTCGGAA